>JABBOT010000017.1:7997453-8113422 GCA_016165875.1 Acanthopleura granulata
GAAAACGTGGCCAGACCAACACACAGGAAAACGTGGCCAGACCAACACAAAGGAAAACGTGGCCAGACCAACACACAGGAAAACGTGGCCAGACCAACACAAAGGAACTCATGAAGCACTGCTTTTTCACACTTTCCTACTTCCTTCATCAGACCAACTTCAAGATATCAGCTCCTAGACACAAACAAGCCATTTTGTTCTGCCAGACTCCTTTTGGCATGTTACGAGGTCAAGCGGTAAGGTCACTCAATCACGTGTAAGCATCATGTGATTTCGAATCATGTAATGACTGGATATATTGTTGCAAACTACTGAGTGCCGCCATGTTAAGACTACACCGTGCAAATTATGTTTTACTTCGATGATGCTTCATTCCCTTTTGTTCCACGAGCAATACTAAGGGTAGTTTGATTTATTTATTTATTTATTTATTTGATTGGTGTTTTACGCCGTACTCAAGAATATTTCACTTATACGACAACGGCCAGCATTATGGTGGGGGGAAACCGGGCAGAGCCACGGGGAAACCCACGGCCATCCGCAGGTTGCTGGCAGACCTTCCCACATACCAATGTGCAATATGACAATGTGCAAATAATTTACCTCGATGATGTGTTGTTCACTTTCGTTCCACGTGCAATCCTAAGGGTAGTTTGAAGCCAGGATTATAAATGTTTTCATTGGCAACCTTCAAAAATGCTCACCCATTTTTGTGGCAAATATCAATATACGCCACTGGCTTGTAAGACTGTGTGAGAGCTATCTTAGTCTCGTCTATAGGAGTTCTTGCGAGACTGCAATTTCATACACATCTAAGGCTAGAGTTAGCATACCTTGTCTGCGGGTTGTATGGCGGCTGCAGCTGCTGTGTGGGTTGCTGCGCCATGTACCCGCCCTGCTGGCGCATCTGGGGCATTATACCGGAACTCGTCGCCTGGTACGACTGCCCCATCGGCTGAGACATCATGTTGGTGTGGGTTGGTTCCATCATCGGCTGGGGCTGTTGTTGTTGTTGTGGCATGTTACTGTAAGGTGGATATCCCTGGGGCACGGCAGCTTTAAACAAAGTTAGACACGTGATAAAATTTGGCGTGCGGATATTGGTTATTTTACTTCTTTTGCGTATGTATTACGCCACGTCCAAAAATATTTCACTTATCAGCCAGGGGTCAGCAGCACAATTCTAGAGACAGCTTAGTCCAACCTGACGAACTCAGGGTTACATTTTAAAATTCTCACATTCACTGCAACCCAGGCCGTAAAATATCACCCACCACCTAGATGAATTAGGGACCCTTTAGACTAAATTTTAGGGCTAGCCCTAGAATAGTGCGAGGGCTGATTCCACAAAGCATTTAAGACTTGCAGTAAAAACAAGATTGGAAATTATTTCTTCTGGCCTTACTCAAATTTTGAAAACCTGGTCAAAATGCCAAATTTTTGAACTGGGAAAGCTGAAAAATTTTGGAACATTTCATCTAAAGATAAAACTGATGAGATAGTGGTAGCCAAACCTTTAACTTCTGTGGCCCAAAACTAAACTCACATTTCAAATTCTAACTTCCATGTAAGTCTATAATGGCTCTAAATCTGGAATCGGCCAATGGGCTACTGGTTGATGAAGTTGTACAAAGCCCTGGGAGCCTACCATACTTCCACTGACACAATTCCCGATCTAGGGCAGCAACCAATGATATGTCGGCAGTATTTGTACACACGTTTTCCCTGGCTATAGACTAGGGCATTTGTTTAAGTATCTGATTGGCCAAACATCAGAAATTTTCACTTATGCAATTACACTCAATACTGTGGGTGGAGAGAACTGGGATTCTCAGGGGAAACATTCACACATTTTAAGAAGGAGAAACATTCACACATTTTAAGAACACGTATAAAAACACACCACACTGGTGGACGACAATGAAGATAATAGTGTGCAAACTGTCACATGAGCACAGATGACGGCTTACTGTCACCATGGCCACCTGCACAGTGAGAGAGGTGGAATACCCTCTGAGGCCATGACTGAACCTCGACCTCCAGTGTCCTATTGAAAGACAAGCCTCTCCACAAACATGATGGTAAAGCCACGTGTTCACTGCTTTCAGGAAACCTTCATAGCATAACGTGGCAAACACTGGTGAAGAAATAATGTTGCCATGGTAGTTAATGAGTGGTTCCAGATCTACGAGAGCTTTGTGCAAGCAGACCTTTGTAGCTAAGACACCCATTGACAAGGAGGGACAAAGGCGCACAAACAACTTTGTCACGGATGTACGCAGTGTTGTCAACAATCAACACAAACCGTGAGGTCAATTAATGCCAACCACTGACTAGTAGCAACAATCAGCCTTCAATTGGCAACAGAAATGTTCAAATCTTTAATGGCAACAGAAACATTTAACCTATTAACAGCAACAGAAACATTCAAGCAATTAATGGCAACAGAAACATTCAACCCATTAATGGCGACAGAAACATTCAGTCTATTAATGGCAACTGAAAAATTTAATCCATTAATGGCAACAACATTCAACCCCTTAATGGCAACTGTAACATTCAACCGGCAGCAGTAACACTGTGAAACTAACAGAGGACCTGAAATCACCCGAAACAATTTATAAATAATACACCACCTCAGTTTATACCCGCACAATTATGTGCGTAATCAGAAATCTTCGGTCTTGAAACTGAAGGATGCATGTGCAAGGAATAATCCGATGTTCAAGAAAACGAGAAGGGACTATTTGCACACGCGTCACTAATATATTCAGTTACATTGAAAAAAAAAATCAATATTTTTGATGTGCAAAAGGCTAAATTCACGGCATGGTGTGGTGGGTGGGGGGCATTATGGTGGGAAGAAACCTGGTAGCACATGGGGGAAACCCATGACCATCTGCAGGTAGCTGGTAGACCTTCCCGCAAATTGTCAAAGGGGAAGCCAGCATGACCTGGACTTGAACTCACAGCGACTGCATTGGTAAACGGCTGCTGGGTCATTGCTGGCAGGCTAACTGACAGAGCCACGGAGGCCCTTGATTTCATAAAAGCTTTTAAAATTTACCTAACTTGAATATTTATCAAATAATGAGAAATTCTGAAAAAAATCAGCACTGTTTTTCAAAATGATATTTTTGGGCCAATTTTCAAATTTTTCTTGACCAAGTGGATAATTTAATATTTAAACCGAAAAAAATGGTCCCACAGATATTTAATATTCATCTCAGATTATTCTGAGTAGTCGTTTTCAGTTAAAACTTTCAAAAATTCAGAAAGGTTTTGAAACTTTGATGTTCTGTTATGAATATCTTAAAAACTAGAGAAGATATTAAAAATTTGTTGGACTGCTTTTAGCTTAAGGTTTTAGCTATACGTGTGCCACTTTTCATAGCATTATGACGAAAATAAGCCAGAAATAGTATTTCACCACATAACCCTCTCAAAAACAGAAAGGGAAAAAGACCAAAATGTCTGGAGGAAAATTATGTGTGACAAAATTTGCTATTAATTCGTTTGCCAATTGATTTTAACCAAGAAATCTTCTGCCTTCAATTAAAATATGAACATATCAACTGATATATGTTAAATTTTAAAACGTATCATGCTCCATGAAAGTGTATATTGGTGTTTTGTCTTGACATTTTTCAGCAAAACCTGCTAGAATGTGTTTATAAACGCCTCCCACAATGACACTCCGGTAGGGTGATTGAGGTTGTTGTTTTAGTTACTAGGTCTACTAGGGTAGTCTGCACAAGCAGCCATGCACAGTTTATAGTACGAGGCAATACACATTTACCAGAGGTATTCACAGCCGGAAACCCCCTTCAGTGAGATAACCCCCCTAATCTGGGGGAACTGCACTACAGTTGGATCCTAAGCTTATATCCTCCGACCATCGCGGCCAGACGGTCGGCGTATGATCCACTGACCATACACCCACCATATGCTGACCGTGGGCCAATGGTGAGCAAATCTGCTGTCCTTATCGGTGTATCATTCAGCCAGCATACGCAAATCATGGTCGGATAATGACGCCACGATCGGCGTACGATTTTACAACATTACCCTGCCGGCATCATTGGAATATTCTAGCTTTACCTTAGAGTCAAATATTTATTTTAAAATCTTGTAAAACAGCATGTGACGAGTGCGTGAAAGCCTTTGTAATTCCGATAAATCGTCAGTACTTTGGTCCATAAGCCTTCTACAGACAAAATCTGTATAAATCAGTTACGAAAGATCTCAAACTCGAGCAGTTTTGCATGTGGGGGGGGGGGGGCGTAAGGTCAAATTGGTGTCTACATCACACTGCTCGTGAGTTGATTACCGTGTTTCTCGAAAATAAGAGAGAACGGCCTTACGCTCCTCTTCAGCTGATCTCAATTTGGTGCGGTTTTGCATCTAGCAGGTTCGTAAGGTCACACCGTTATGTTCATCACATCTGCTCTCCGCAGTCAGTGGTAAATTATGCTTGACATGTCGAAAAATAACACACAGTAACCTTTTGATCCTCACGTCTCAGAGACAGAAGTTGAAAATGGCAAACATCAGGCTTGAACTTTCCATTCTCCGGAAATAGTAATGTTAAAAAAAACATAACAACTGGAAACAGAGGCCAAGTGTTAGATATAGTAGCTGGGAACCTCCCATTGGAGCTGATGGCCTGACAATGACAAAAAGTCATCAGCTGAGTTCAATATGTGTTTACATGACCGGAGTCAGCACGTCTGAATAATCGGTGTGCCGAACCATCCGCGGACGATGGACGGAGAATCGGGTCACCATCTGCGGAGGGAGGGGAACATGATGGGCGTATAGTAGGCCGAGAGCCGACTGACCCTCTGCGTGTCCTCTGGCCACAATGGGCGTAGGATTTGAGGTTAGGATCCGACTGTACTGTAAGAAAACACATCTACCTTGGCTCACAACATGTTATACTTTTTGTGACATTGAAGGTACCGGTATTTACAATTCGAATTTGGTTTTCACCTTGCAGAGAGAGAGGAAAGACAGGAGAAAGGAGAATAAGAATGTGAAATAAAAAAAAAAAAATTGACCAAATTTCACCCCTGAGGTGATCTTAAAATCATAAGTTTTGGTAATGACCTGATGAACTTTACCACCTGTGACCTAAGGCTTTTCATCTACAGGGCAAATTGACATTCATAAACATATACGTCATAAAGTTGGAAGGCAATATTCTCCAATATATACTTGAAAGAGCGTCTAAGTGGTCTGAGAAGCTTTGGCACCTACTTACATATATTACATGTACCACCAAAGTTCTAAAACAGTGAAGGCAAGGGAAATCTTGCAGATTCCCTTCAGTGTCCACTGTTAGGAGTGAGACACAAGCATCTTGCATTCATATACTTAACAACTGGTTATTGAAGCAAAAGCAGTTTGGAACCTTCAGAAAATGAAAGCACCATATCCTTATGCAAAAAATCTATTAATTTGCAATATAAATGCACTTGAAATATGTTAGTTCTCAGATTACCTAGCCTGACCAATCAAGCAGTACTTCCCTGAATAACTGCTGCCTGATTGGTCACTTGAAGCAGCCCAGGTCTGACTCCAGAATGACGAGGGTGTGTTATGCTGAAGTCAGACTTAATTAGTCTTAAACTCAAGTGTGACTCGTGAGCTAATTTTGAACTTTGTGACGACAGTTTTAGACAACTCTGGGTAACAAAATAAATATCCATCAGGTAAGCGCAGTAAACTTTTTTCAGAAGTTAAGACTACATGTAAATCCGACTTTAATACAGGCCAGCTGTCGCATAACTGTAAGCAATAAAGGCCTACTACATGTACCATTGGCTGAGTTATTGCTGAGTATGCATATCTCAAAAGCTGAGATTAGATGTAAATGCTCACATCTACCATGTCTAAACTAAAAGGATTGGATGTATTTCAAGTAATTAGTTACTCTGCCTATAATTCTTATTTACTTATTTAACATGGAACTCAAGATTTTTTCACTTATATATGTTTATACACAAAATCATTAGCCTGGTCTATGAGTGGAGAAAACCAAAGTGCTACGAATAAGCAGCTGGTCATCAGATCCAAACCTCCTGACTTAAATCCATAATCTTGTCAGGGTTCAAAACCACTTGACATTGTTGCAGCCAAAAATATGTTTTATTATTATTCATCCAACCAAAACTTGCACACTTGATTAAAACTTGAAACATTTTGACTACAAACCAGAGTTATGTTTAAAGAACTGTGATTTTTCTGTTATATACAGATTGAGCAAGTATACAAGAATTTTTGGAAATGTAACCAAATTCATAAAAAAGAAACACTGTTTGCAGTCAAAACATGCCAAGCTTGAAGCCCTGTACACACCAGAAAATCTGATCTATTCCGCAAATGATAATAGATTACAAGCAAACTTAACTTGCAATAAAATTATGTCATTTTAAACAAGAAAAAGTTGAAAATATGTGCAAACATGCAGCTTTTTTTGTGTGGCCAATTTGCCATATCACATGTGGCAAAGAAAGAAATATGGCTGAGTCAATAAAAGTGTTCCAGATGAAATCAGCCTTCCTACAAGAGCAAAAGTTAGTCCACCATCTTGGAGAGCAAATTAGAGAGAGCTGGAAAAATAGCTGCTGCATCTATATAGGCATCAAGGATTTACATGAGAGCACTCTACAGCAGATTGGAAATAATGGTTTGTTGTCTGAATTATGAACTTGCTACGCCACTGGGAATATACAGCCTTCTTTAAAGGCAAAACAAACCTTACACTTGTAAAATAAAGCAGTGTCCTTCATCTACTTGAATAACAATGCCAGCTATGGTTATTCACCGTCAACTGTGTTTGTATTAAAATTCCTGGTATTGTTATTCAAGCGGGTAGAGGGCGCTGTTGTGCCACGAGATTTGAATCCCTTTGTAGATGGCTAGAGATTCTTATTTCCCATTGGTGATGACCTAAATCAGATCTTCTTGTGTGTGACAGGCTTTTTGTTAGAGGCTACGACGAGAAGATGAGAGAGAGGTGGAAGTCGTAGTATAAAGCTTTGCAGGGTAAGAGTTAGATAAGCGTTCTCACATGGCGTAGTCCCCATGGGGTTGTAAGCGGCTGCTGCGGCGGCTGCAGCTGCGGCGCCAGGGGGGGTAGCGGTTGGCATGGGTGTGCCATACATGCCTGGGTTTTCCATCATCCCCCGTGACTGCATGGTGCCGTGTGGGTGCGTGCGTAGCTGCTGGCGGATCATCTGGTGCTTGCGCATCATGGACAGCTGTGGGTGCATCATGTGCGGTGGCTGGCTGAAGTTCTGTGGAGGCTGGCGGGCACGCAGCATCGTGTGCAGGACGGCCTTAGGACCTGTGGGTGAAGGAAAACGGCAAGGATTAACAGGATACCACAATAATGAAAAAACAAGACTTCATAATTCGATTTTTTTGTAGCTTTCCATGAAACTATGTTGCCTTATTGCACTATGACCAATAGAAAGGATCACTTAAGAAAAACTTCAATCAAGTTTTACGAAAATGGGCCAATGTCTTTACATTCGATTGGAATCCAACCTGCTGGGATGCTGACAGGAATTATTATCACAACAAAATATGTATTGTTTCACATTTTTGCACAAACATTTGACCGCTTCAATCTAATTAACAAAAAATCTTATAAAGCATCTTTTGGGACTGCTTTCACTAGTCTTTCTCCTCATTTCACTTGTCTCTTATGTCTTTTCCTGTAATGATAATTATTTATTTATTTATTGGTGGTTTAAGCTGTACTGGAGAATACTTCATTTACACATTGGCACACACTTTTATGGTGGAAGGTAACTGGGCGGAGCCCTGAAGAAACCCACGACCGTATGTGGATTTTAATTAATGAATAATTAAAAACCACATGTTATTTACTGGTAATCACATAAAATTTCATGTGATTTTCCACATTCTTGGATCAACAGTGTGACTAGTCGGTGATAAATTCCACGGAAATTTTAGGTGATTTATTGTATACTCAGCCCCCATGGTGACGACTGACATTGGTTCCTGCTCTTACCTGGCCCGGGCTGTTGAGGGTAAGAATATGGCTGTTGTTGTTGTTGTGGCGGGAACCAGTTGGGGTGGTGGTTTGGCGGGTACATCGCGTCGGGCATGTTACGGACTGGGTTAGACTGCAAGGTATGCACAAAACACAAGGCATTGATACACAGCTTTGCATTTATTTATTTTATTGGAGATTAACATCGTGCTCAAGAATATTTGACGCGTATTGGTGACAGAAAGCCCCTGATTTATCACACAACTGACCTGTATGTATGGATTGGTATTGGTGACAGAAAGCCCCTGATTTATCACACAACTGACTTGCACGTATGGATTGGTATTGGTGGCAGAAAGCCCCTGATTTATCACACAACTGACCTGTATGTATGGATTGGTATTGGTGACAAAAAGCCCCTGATTTATCACACAACTGACCTGTATGTATGGATTGGTATTGGTGACAGAAAGCCCCTGACTTATCACACAACTGACCTGCACGTATGCACGTATGGACTGGTATTGGTGACAGAAAGCCCCTGATTTATCACACAACTGACCTGTATGTATGGATTGGTATTGGTGACAAAAAGCCCCTGATTTATCACACAACTGACCTGTATGTATGGATTGGTATTGGTGACAGAAAGCCCCTGACTTATCACACAACTGACCTGCACGTATGCACGTATGGACTGGTATTGGTGCCAGAAAGCCCCTGATTTATCACACAACTGACCTGTATGTATGGATTGGTATTGGTGACAGAAATCCCCTGATTTATCACACAACTGACCTGTATGTATGGATTGGTATTGGTGACAAAAAGCCCCTGATGTATCACACAACTGACCTGTATGTATGGATTGGTATTGGTGCCAGAAAGCCCCTGACTTATCACACAACTGACCTGCACGTATGCACGTATGGACTGGTATTGGTGACAAAAAGCCCCTGATGTATCACACAACTGACCTGTATGTATGGACTGGTATTGGTGCCAGAAATCCCCTGATTTATCACACAACTGACCTGGGCATATGGACTGGTGTTTGTGGATGTCCGAGCTTGCCGTCTTCTTCGCTTTGTTTTCTTGCCTGTTTCGTCCTTCTGAGTCTCTGGTACTTCCTGAGGTTTCTCGTCCTGTAAAAAGACAATCCAGGAAAGTTTCTGTTGACTACAACACTAGAATTCTGACAAGTTATCTGATTTTATTTCATCTGATCTGAATGTTGAAGGTGACTGATGAATTTCCTTCTGTGAAAGCAGCTTTATGTATGTATGTATGCTTGACACTCAATTCTGTGCCTTTAGGGCGAGTCCAAGTAGCCACTGGAACAGCATGGTTCGCTCACACTAATCGAGGTGTATACCCAAAATACATGTACCTAAAATGATTATTTACGTTCAGATTTCACTGAGCTCACATGACGAGCACGTTTTACTCCTTTGGTAAGTTTAAAAAGGCATTTCTTTGCAAAATCTACAAAAAAAGTGCTTACTATCAACAATGTTCAAAACTGCAGATATTCGTCTAAAATTTCCACCAAAAGCAAATTCAAAAACAGCCAGTTCATGGAATGGCACTGAACTTTACCATGGCGACGACCTTTTCTTGGACCGGCTCCAAATCTTCAGGGGGGAGGGGTGGGGGCTCCAGGTAATAACTGGTTGGCTGCCTCATGGAGTGGGTGTGGTATAACAGCATCCTGTGACATTGTGACAACATGATTGACAGTGACCGAAAGTACAACATGTATCTGCTATTCAATAATTTTTAGCAGGTAAAGATAACAAAAACATGACCCATTCTAATAAGCGAATGAAAATCATTATTATTATTATTATTATTTCAGAAAAATAATAACAGCACTTTGGACTTTCAGATAAATTATAACATTAGTATCAAACATTTGCCTTTATTTTCACTTACTTCATTTCATTATAAACATTTAAATAGTTTAAATTTGGGTGAAAAATACAACGATCAACTTTTCAACAGTGTTACGTCCATATTACATCAGACAGTATAAAAATCTGTGGTCCAGTATCCAATTTTTTGCTTGCCTAAGCAAAGCTATTTTGTATATGTGTGTGTGTGTGTGTGAGCGCTTGGCTGTTTTTGTCACACTCAACAATTTTTCAGTTATATGATGACAAGGAGTCATCAGAGTGTACATGTATGCTGTGCATTCTTGTGGCAGAGCAAGACCATGTCACCCAAGTGCTGCTGCCACTGAAGCATCATGCTGAAGACACCAGACATGACACCCAACCCAATCACACTATACCGACACCAGCCCGACCAGTCATGTTTCCTTGCTCTCAACTCTCAATGATGAGCGCCAAGCTAGGCAGCAACAAGTACCCATTTTAAAATCTTTGGTATGACCCAAGACAGGACTGATTTCAGATCTCCTGAGCCCGAGGCGAACGCCCGAACCACCAGGCCACAAGGGCAGCAAAAAGTATTTGCTTAGACATCATGTTTACTATACATTTAAAGTAACACACTAGTACACTGTGCTAAATTTAATTTTCCTTTTGAGAAACACTCCACGCTGGGACAATAAAAAAAGTGCCCTCTACAGGAAGTTTCATATAACCAGGCCCAAAACTCAATAATATGTTAACAGGCTCCAATAATTCAGTAGTAATGCTACAGTTTTTTGAGAAGCACTAAATTTTAGGCTTACTGTAGGCTAGAAACAATCAAATTCAGAGTTTTACTGAACTTTTGAAGTTTTATAAACAAACATGGCCAATTTCACAAAGTCATTTTTGCATAAAGCCAAAAATTTAAAATACGACTTCAAAGTTCATTTTTGGGCCACTGAAATTAAAATTCTGACACCTCATAAATATTATCTTTGGACAAGTAAGTATAAATTTCGATTATCAGTCACAAGAGCTATGCATTCAAGTGGGATGTGACCTTTAGGAATCGGTCTTTGGTCCCAAACCCCACCACAGTATGTATAAGCTGCATGCAATAATCATGTCTGCTCAAATTTTTGGAAAAACATTCAATTTCAGACTTCAGTAATAAAAGCTACGCAGTGTGACAAGGGTATAATTTTAAGTTTAAGCGCATCAGTCAGAAGTGGCTCTGTGGAATTGACCCTTAGCCCTACACCCCCAGAGCGCCCTGCACATGCTCCCTTCTCCTGCCTTCTCCCTGTCAGACTTACCTGAACTGCTCCTCATACTTGAGGGGTTTCCTCTCCAGCTTGACAGCCCCAAAGTGTGTCCAGGAGAGGGGAGCTGGGTTCTTGTAGCCCTCGATCACATCCCACGCACTGATCTTCACTTTGGAGGCCACTTGATGACCCTGAAAGTCATGTGTTTACTGGTTTGTATGACACTTGTATTCGATATCAGGAAAATTTCACATGATGGCCGTCAGTCTACTGGAGGATATGATGAAGGGTCTGGTAGAAACCATGCTCATGTGACAGGACCATGAATAACAGACATACGCACATGAATAACCTTGTCTGTCAGCATATCAATTACATGACCAGCATTTATTTATTTATTTATCTCATTGGTGTTTTACGCCGTGCTCAAGAATATTTCACTTATACATGTACGACAATGGCCAGCATTATGTTGGGAGGAAACCAGGCAGAGCACGGGGGAAACCCACAAGCATCCGCAGGTTGCTGGCGGACCTTCCCAAGTACGGCTGGAGAGGAAGCCAGCATGCATGATCGGTAGTATTCAATAGGAAAAATATTCTTTCCACAAAATCATCAAGTCTCATTCCTCAACATTTTCGTATGTTTTCGCAAGATGTTTAGTTAAGTACACTCAAGGGGCACTGTTCTGTGTAGATTGATAAACTTTTACTTCTTGTGAAACCCTGGAACTGGGCAATCTAACCAATGTAGTTTTGCCTCCAAAAACAAGTAAAAGTTACATAAATATCACTGAAAGTTGCCCTTGAGAAAAAGGTTGATCAATTAGGGTATCTCCTGCCCTTGATGACCCAGCTCACCTGTTTCTTACAGATGGAGTCAAACCCTGCGATCTTGTTGCCCTTTGTATCCACTAGAGTCCCATGAGGTTCGCATGTGATGACCTCGTATGACCTCTGAGGGAGGGGCAACAGCTGTCGGATCTGATCGGTCGCCTCTGTGTGTTTGTTTACCAACTCTTTCTGTTAAGAGATTTTGACATTTTCCCAGTTCGAACATAACTCTGCAATACATCTAGTTGTGAGATTCTCCAAAATGTCCATGTTGTTCACACTGGCCAGTTATTAAATGAATATCCCATGTGGAAAGACAGGACGTCAAAAATAAAACCATCCGACCTACTGACTGACTGACAGGTGGACATGTGTAGAGCTGTTTGTGGCAGCCAGAAAGATACACCAGGTGTGGTGCAGATAAACACCTCCTATTTTCCACAGCTGATTTGATTTTCAGCAGTGGGAAATAACTTCTACGTAAACGATCATGTGTTCTTGCCTACAAACGTTTTATCTATTTTATGTATCCTTATCACAGTAAGTAGGTCAGATTCTTGGAAAGGAGGAATTCCACTTTTCCAGTGTTGTTTCCAGTTTTACTTGAATGTTATTAACTTTTTAGTTTTCATTTATCTGAAAATACATGTCTCCGTACGTTTTAATTGGTAATGCAGACAAAAATCTATTTATTGTATCGATATCTCAAAATGATAGGTGTATACAGTTAAGAAAAAAGAAAAAGGGCAAACCTTGAGTTTCTTGATGAGGTTGCTGTAGGCCTTCTTGTTGTCCTCTCCCTTTTCTACCTCCACCACCTGAGAGCTCAGAATGAGGACGGACAGCATGTCCAGGACTGTTGTGAACAACTCACTGTGTTCCAAAAAAAAAAAAGGCAAAAACACACCACAATTAAAATCATTTGTTTAATATTTATTTGATTGGTGTTTTAATGTGGCACTGATCAGAATTGGGCATTAAAACTGGACGTCATAGGTACATTTGCCTTGGTATAGACCTACTAGGCAGCCAGGAGGTTGTGGGTAAACACTGTATAATTTCTCTGTAATCGGAGGGTTAAATTACACAGCGATTCATAAAGTTTCAAGATGGTGACTTACCCCAGAGACCTCTTAAAAAATTAAAATATAAGCTCAAATCTGGGAACTTAAATGGCGTCAAAATTTAAACGTCGTCTGGCCTTGTGCAACACGCTAAACGTCGTCTGGCCTTGTGCAACATGATAAAAGCCGCCTGGCCTTGTGCAACACACTAAACGCTGCCTGGCCTTGTGCAACACGCTAAACGTCGTCTGACCTTGTGCAACACGCTAAACATCTTCTGGCCTTGTGCAACACATTAAATGTCGTCTGGCCTTGTGCAACACGCTGCAGCATTTGAGGACTGATGCGAGGGCACACACTTGTGAGACTGCAGTCAACTCAGAGGCCGTACGACAATACGTACTTGTTTGTCTGCATGTCCACCACGTTGTAGCTGATAAGCTGGAGCAGAATGATCGCCCAATCAGACGTCAGCGTGTTGTTCCGTTGTATGGTGTCAAACATTCCCCCAACCTGTCAATCATGAAGAGCATTTACATTCTCAACTAGTACAGTTACACCTGGCACTCCACATCTTTATCTGTAATACTCAAGTTAAGGTTGCTTATGAATTGACAGAGAGAGGGATCCTTGGATAAATGACTGCATAAATGACTGGATGAATGATTGTACATACATCTGTATGTGATGTCAGCAATTGTCTTGGAAGGAACAAACTGGGTTTATGAACTGAACCATGTTATCACTTTACACACTTATATGTTTGATTCCGATATCTCCTGAGTTACATGTAACAAAATTATTAGGAAAACTTTGATGTCAAGAGTTTTTTTCCATCAAAGACCATAGTTTTGATCTAGCTCTTCTCAGTAGCTTATGTCTATACTTACCAAACTCAGCCTTAACTGTAGAGCCTCGTGAAGATTCTGACGGATTTTCCCCTCATCTGGGCTTTTGTCCTGCAAATAAAGTTCAAGTCTGACCAGGTCTGTACACCCAGTAAATTTGTAGAATGTTGCCATCACCAACAACACATGTACTAGCTCGTGTGCTGTGCAGAGCAAACTACTGAGAAGCCCTGTTTCACCAGCAATGTGTGAGAATTAGATTATTTATACAACTTATACAACAGCAGACAGCCTTATGGTGGGCGAGACCGGGGAGTCCACGGGGAACCCACGACCATCTGCAGGTTGCTGGCAGACCTTCCCATATGTGTGCAAATCTTGCTTCCAGTTTTTATAACAGTTACTTACATTTACTAAATACACAGTTGATATGGACTGCTAAAAGATAACACTCACAACCACAATGTGATAATGACTGTTGTGATGTGACATTAAATAATGCAGCACAACACCTATGATTACAGTCAGATGCTGATCAGCTGTCAGATACTTAGCAGTGTGATGCCAACAACTACAGCAACTGACATGCACATGTACCTACTGGCAGTGTGATAATACCTACGGATGTGTGGTATCAGCTACTGCAGTGTGATACTGAATACTGCAGTATGATATACTGCTGTGCGGTACTGACTGAAGTGTGATACCAGCTACTGCAGTGTGATACCAGATACTGCAGCATGATATACTGCTGTGTGGTACTGATTGAAGTGTGATACCAGCTACTGCTGTGTTATACCAGCTACTGCAGTGTGATACTGAATACTGCAGCATGATATACTGCTGTGTGGTACTAACTGAAGTGTGATACTGTCTAAGGATGTGTGATATCAGCTACTGCAGTGTGATACTGAATGCTGCAGCATGACATACTACTGTCTGGTACTGACTGAAGTGTGATACTAGCTACTAATATGTGATACCAGCTACCGCAGCGTGATACTGGCCACTGCTGTGTGATACTGACCAGTATTTCCTTGGTGTTGTTGATGAACCTGTCTAGCTGGGAGGCCAGGGAGCTAAGCAGCCCCTCCCGTTGTTCATCCTGGCCCTTCAGACATGTCAACACTAGAGACAGGAAAGGCTGATGGCTCAGCAAGGATTTGCTGAAACCAAAAGATGATATTATGATAAAAGCCTGACACCAAATTTCAATCTGAAACCCCAACCATATTCATGTGCATGTCAGGAAAAATGCCTGTACAGTACGATTGGCGTGTAATGAAGACTTTCGTTTATATAACGTGGTTTTTTTGAGAAAAGTGAGGTTCCACAAGAGGAACACGTCATAACTTTGAAGTTCAATTTGCATTTTGTCACATTTTGCAGTTGTGGTCAAATTGTCACCGATGTCACAGGAATTTTTTCCTTGACAAACAATGTGATTCCTATCCTTGCAATATCCCTGAAATAAAAGGAGAGGTTGAAACAGTACAGACTCCACCTGTCCCGGATGGGTGATTTTTCTAAACGACCAGTGAGAATATAAATTACCTGTCATGTTTGACTACTGCATTTAACCAGTGTTCACATACATTTCTGAAATATTTGTGGACAATTCACCATATCAAAGCCAGTCTCATAAATATTTGAGCTTCGATTTTGTACTTGTTAGAGAGGAGCATGACATGAGATGCCGGGAACAGATCAGTCAACACATGTATACAGAGGGAGAAACTTATGAGACAGGTAGACAAAAGGTGGCAGGTGGAAAACATTAACATTTCAACTGCTTACAAAAAGACAGCGTTTTGGACGGTGAGAGCGGCACTCACCTTTTCTGTGTCTTCTCCCGGTCCATCTTGCCCTTGGAGGAGAGGAACAGGTTATTGCTACTTTCCAACACCTGGCCTGCCAGCTTGAGTACTCTCCCTTGGGCTCCGCTGGCCAGTTTGGAGATAAGTGGTGCCACAAGCCATACATCCTCTTTTTCACCATCGCTAAACAAGAGAAAACATACGGATGTGTCAACTTATGACCTAATGTTTTTGCAGGCAATGATGTGCTTCCGTCACTTCCACCAGGCAGCATTATTTATTCATACAGTTGTTACCGTCCTCACTGTAGCTTATTTCCGTCATGAGCAGCAGTGTAGAGCAAGATAAACGTTGGACAGACCTACCAATCTGTTTCTGGACAATCAAAGTATGATCATTAAGTTTTTTTTCGAGTAATAACGTGTGTTTCAAGTGTAATCAATTTCTGTTCATGTCGCCGACCACTGGAGTAATCCGACCACTGGAGTAATCCTAGCATTAGGCAGTAAGTTCAATGGGTGAACACTGTTCTGTGAAGTTCATGTTCCATCTTACCCATTCATGGATGGTGACCCAGGCCTGGCTGATGAAGAACGATTCTCCGTCTGCTGCTGGAATAAGTCTATCGTGCCACGGGCAATGTTGTCCAGCAAGGTGTTTGTTTCCTGTTCATGCAAAAAAGTTTGTAACCTTAGTTATGTGTGAAAAAAAGGTTTATGTTACAGCATGCTCAAAAATAGCTTAATAAAAATTGAACACCATGTTGACAGGATGTTGGAACTGTTTTGACACCGTGCCGACACAGTTGGTATTGTTTTGACACCATGCCGACACAGATGGTATTGTTTTGACACCATGCCAACACAGTTGGAATTGGCCCGGTTTTGACACTGTGCCGACACAGCTGGTATTGTTTTGACACCATGCCAACACAGTTGGAATTGGCCCGGTGTTTTTTTGGCGGGCGTAGTGCACACTATAAATATTGGGATGTAGAAGACACAGAGCAGAACCTGTCCTGCACTATCAATCTTAGCTGAGCAATGGGAATATGGAATACTCATTGAGCTGGAATTACGGGGGAAAAAATCTTCGTGTCACATGTGGGATTTTTTCCACTCACCTCCCAAAGGCAGGTTGTTATCCAATGTTCCCTCCAAGTACGAAAATGATGGCAGTCATAAAGGTGAAATATTCTGCAGGCCAGCTCTTAGCTATTTACTTCACAAAAGAACCCAAGTGCACAAAAGTCTCCTGGAGATGGCTGACAAAAAAACACTCCAAAGAAAAGCTATTTATGTAAATGTACTTGCTGATTGTGATGATGACTGTTTGAACATGAGCTGTAGTTCCAGCAGAGACAGCCTGAGTGACCAGCGGTCAAGCGTCTGAAAACACAAGTATAGGGGGGTAATAAAATACAGGTGGAGAGAAATACTTAAATAGAAGGGATAGTTAAGTAGACGTGATGAGTGGTGGCAACTTAATATGTAATTACAATATTTTGAGAAAATGAATAAAAAACAATACTTAAAGTATTCTGTTGACAAGTGCATCGTAATGTATATAAAAGGTTCAGCAGAAATTAGTAATATGTATTTATTTTTGTCTTACCTGTAGTATTCTCTGTATAACCTGTTTGTTGTCAGGCTCACTACCTTCCACCTGGTTCGGAATGCCGTTAGGGTAACATAACATCTGTAACAGTCGCTGAGCCTGGAGGGAGGAGAAAGACAAGTGTAGTGGTAACCATAACAACACAATGGACATGGGAAAATTATGCCTCCACCTGGTTTGGAATGCCGTTAGGGTAACATAACATCTGTTACAGTCACTGAGCCTGGGAGGAGAAAAACAAGTGTAGTGGTAACCATAACAATACGATGGACTTGAGAAGACTACTCCTCCACCTGGCTGGGTATGCCGTTAGCAGTTGTTGAGCTACAGCGAAGAGAACAGTGTTGATAACAACCAATGACATGGGGCCATTAGGTGTACTCTGATGTCTAATACAACTAATACAAAATTGCCAAAAATTACATTGAATTTCCATCAACTAATCACACGGCTGTATTAAGTTGGTAAAAAAAATGACACCAAATTTTAATTCTCGCCAGAAAATTATCATTGTTTTGGAGACACCTGTTTTGGGGACGACATGGAGTCCAGTAGAAGCTCTTGGGTGAACAACCCTTAGGGAATCTTGGAGGAACATTTCCACTATTCGTAACCATGGTAACACACCTGTTTTGGAGACAACATGGGGTCCAGTAGAAGCTCTTGGTTGAACAGCCCCTCAGGATCTTTCAGGAATTTTTCTCTGACCCACTCCTGACTGCGAATTTCCTTCAGCGTGTGCTTGGCGTATTCGCTTAGTCCAGCTGTCTCCATACCGCCATTACTGCCTCTACTTGTTGGCCTGGAGAGAGAAGTAAAGCAGGATACCCAGTTAAGTACCACTTGGAAATTTTATTTATCTGATCGTCGTTGAATGCCCTACTCTTGAACTTCTCACATCTAATATACAATGGCCATGTTTTATGTGTGGAGGATACCAGAGTGCCCAGGATGACCTCTGCCAAGTGACTGACTAACTTTGCTATGTAATGTGCAAACCATACTGACATAAGGCAAATGGTCTTACATGGAGACTCTCGCATCTGTGGTAAACCAACAACCTAGACGGTGAATGACACACAAACCATCCCAAATGAGCGCTGTCAATCACTTCTGATCACAAAGGCCCAAGCAAATGGGTTTATCTTGCCAGATACATTCAACTGAAAACACCTCCTCTCAGCATGCTGACTCAGCACGACATTTTTACAGCAGTCAGGAATTTACGACCGGTCTTCGTGTTTGTAGAGTTTAATGCATCTTAAATCTCTCGCAAAAGCCTCAGAAAATTTAGCACAATGTCACACACGGAACCAATATTTGTGTATGCTTTGGCCTCCTATGGAGGTGCAAGCGTACTCTATTTATAGACGTAATTTCCTATCAATCCTTTAAACCTTGCTATTCACTACTGTCATGAAGAAATTTGCATAAATTAAAACAATTACACTGTAAATAGCTAAAGCAGTATGGCCACAGACACAATCTTGGATGTGACCTGCAGACTGAAAATGTCTGTCCACTGCTCACTTACTCCAGACTGAAAATGTCTGTCCACTGCTCACTTACTCCAGACTGAAAATGTCTGCCCACTGCTCACTTACTCCAGACTGAAAATGTCTGCCCACTGCTCACTTACTCCAGACTGAAAATGTCTGCCCACTGCTCACTTACTCCAGACTGAAAATGTCTGTCCACTGCTCACTTACTCCAGACTGAAAATGTCTGCCCACTGCTCACTTACTCCAGACTGAAAATGTCTGCCCACTGCTCACTTACTCCAAGTTTTCCTCAAAACTCTTGAACAGTGTGCTGAACAGATCCTGCTGCTGGTTTCCTGTCTTACTGCTGCTGTTTGCTGATTTGTCCACTTCCTCCTCGCTGCAAGAATCACCTGCAAATCACAGCCAACCAGATTTAAAGTACACGTAAAGTCTTTTTTCTCTCTGATGGTATCTCTGTCAAGTAAATGGGAGCAAGCCTAGGTCTGACATCTTCATTATATTAAGCTAGACACTTCGTCTATTGCCAGATGGTTATGACTCCGTTTTCTGCCTCGATCAATCGATGAGGTAAATTCATTCCAGCCTGAGCTTGAAAAACCGCCATCGTTATTCACTCTGATACTAGCCTGCTCGGGTTAGCCAAAACTTTACGCACACAGTAAATTTCCAATGTGTCGATCAAATGTAGGCCTACTGAAAGCTCTTCAACACAAGACAGGCGAAAATAACGTGTTGAACGAGCCATGAAGGTAGATAGACCACAGCATGTCCAGCTGGTATAGTGCTTTGCTCCATGGTATTGTACACATACAGTATTAAAGCCTGCTTGGCCATGGGAGGTTTGATTCAGAGTACAAAGGCATAGTGGTCTTCCATCACAAGCTGACTTGATGGATAATAGATTACACCCTATACTACCTCTATGATCGAACGCTCGAAGAAGAAATTTGTCATCACGTCTTAATATGACAGCAGGCCAACATCTGTCAATTTATGCCTGTTTCTCCCCATCCTTACAGATGTGGACAGTTCTTGTGTTTATGAGATTTTACCTGCCATCGGTCTTGTCCGCAGACACATGTTGTATCGTCTTTTCTGTCCATTAATTTGGGGAACTACTATTTGACTGGATAATACATTTACATTAATATTCATCAGCTACTGAGTTGGGTGGATCAGTTATTTCTGCCTGCTGGATCAAGGCGGAAAGCGTAGCTATAAGCGAAGTGTCTGACTTGATAAAGTGAAGATGTGGTCTCTTGGTCACATGAAATGCAGGTTCAAAACCACCCCTGGACAGGGAATCTGTAGATTTGTCAGTTCTCCCTGCTTGTGAAGGCTTGCATATCTGTGTGTCACACGCCTGAATGTTCGCCAGTAACTTTCCCACGTGCTGGTTGCTACACCAAGGAAATGCAAAGATTTGACATCTCTACTTTTTACATGCCTGGAAAGCAACATACTACAACAAACAATGCAAAATCCCTACCTTTAAAGTAGTAAGAGTCTTTCAAAACTGAACGCCAGCTTACCCAGAACTAGCATAGCTTTGAGCACAGCCAGCACGGCTCCCACAGTGATGCTGGCGTGAGCGGCCGTCAGCAGATTGCGATCGCATGACGCCCGCACGTTGCATGTGTTCCTTCCCTGGAGACTGGCGGGAGAGAAGGTGACAGGTGAGGTCTTAAAGAGGTGCAGTAACAGGTGACAGGTAAGCCTCGCTCCGGACTCAGCATCTTGGTCTCCTCCAGCTGAGAATACAAACATGGAATGTTAACAAACAGACAGACAGACACCAATCAATGTGGTAGTCCTTTCTTATCGGCACAGGAAAACAATAAACACAGGGGTTAATAATGCACATTTTTGGTTTCCAACCGAATTTTGTCCAATAAAATGAAATACAAAGCATTTCACCTCCAATGTAGTATTGCTAAAAACCATTTTTATCCACCATAAGTTTGCAAATCACAGTTGAATATACTTAGATCAAAGGAGGCCCCAAGAAACAGGTTTAAACAATGAACTGTATGCATAAATAAAATAAATAAATAAATAAAAGAAGTAAACTATTATAACTGCACATAAAAAACACCAGACAAAAAGGAAGATCAAACTGTGCGAAACAGTGAGTGTGCCAAAACTTCAACTGAACTCAAAAATTTAATTCCATGTTTTCAAAAACATAGATCAATCAACACAGTGAGAAACATGTTGAGTGCTTTGAGAAAAGTGTTTCAGAAATGTAAATATACACGTGACTTAAAACAAAAGAGAATTAAGACGAGTTCTTGAGAGTGAGGTTTACAGCATTTCCCTAACTGACACCTGGCAAAACTTATGTTTACATACAATTATTACTGAGTTAACGTATACACGTACTGCGAGTGTAAATGTGTAATGACTCAGGTGTCTCTCAAAACAGGGCTAGAATTTAAGCAGGAAGTCTAACTGGCCATGCTTAAGCACAGTGACATCACAGATTCTTTCTAGCCGCAAAACATCCTCTGATTGTTATACGTTTGCGTTCTATGTGTATATATATATGTAAGTACAACACCTGTATTTAATGTGGAAACATAACAGTTACCACCTGTTTAGTGATAAAAAAAGAATCTGTGACAGGACTGGGCTTCAGTATGATTCAAAAAGTCTTTCCGTTTGATTCAAAGTCAAAAAAAAAATACCAAAAAACAATGAAGGCCACATTTTGAATCAGCACGCACTTGCCTTCCAGACAATGCGTATTTTCTAAAAATTTGGTCTGTTCTTTTAACCACTGGAGCTAATACTTACAAAAGAAAAATACTTTTCATGAACATTTTGTAACAGTGCTAGTAGTTCTTTAACATACATGTGTGAATATTTAAAAAAACAAAACAAAACAAAAACAAAACAATGAACGGTAACACAGTGAAACCACAGTGCAAACCAAACATCACTCAAACTGAAATGAAATGTAATACTCTACATAGACGAAAGCTTGGAAATTCTGCCAAATTGAAAAAAGCACAATGGAGATGTATCAAGACTGGTGGAATCTACTACGCGAAAAAGTACAAGAGCAAAGATTGTGATCATTCAATATAAGCCAAATTAGGATCAAGGACTGTCAAGTTAGAGTACAGCATTAACAGCAATCAAATACATAAATAAACAAAAACATCACATCTTCTGAATTCACGTTGCGATATGAAGAAAGGCGCTGCGTTTGGGCAAAGTCTATTTTTCAGCAATGGCTGGGAAAATGTTTCTGCCAAAAGTGTGTTTGAACAAAAAGTGGCTTGAACTGACATCCACTTTCAATATGGACACTGACAAAAAACAGATACCATATATTGTTCGCTTTGGTCTGTGAAAACAAACCAGAATTGGGAGGGTGCATAAATGCTGTAACACAACACTTCTAAGGTCTCAGGTTCTAAAGAAAATACTGAAATCCTTCTTGAGCAATTTGTAGAAGTTTTCATATTTAAACTGATTTTATTTTATATCTCCTGAGGGTCAACAATGCAAAAGGTCACATGGGATCTCTTCAAGGTCATTTATACAAGCAATCTGAAGAATTTACATTTGTTGAGGAAGATCAAAAGTGATGTCATCAGCATCGCTCATACAAGGAATACAAGTGTTAAGAGCAACCCAGCTGCTCACCAATCAGTGCTTTCATTTAAATTCCGGCCCAAGTTAACTGGACAGCTGACCTTCACAAACTAGGCTTACGGACATGGGCACCAAAGCCACTCCCACCCCCCTTCCCCTCCCAATTCACAATACCTGAAAACAAAAAGTGACTATCACAAAAGACTTGCGATCAGCTTACTTGAGGGGCAGGCAGCCATGAGAGATGGGAGAGCAACATGCCCGACAAAGTCCTGCAGCGAGAAGCAGTGGCGCGCGATGAGGATAGAGGTGAAGACAGCCAGGGAGTCATGGATAGATAAGTCACTCACCTGGAACAGGGCAGAATAATAAAAGTTTTCAGAACGATCAAGATTAACGTGATTATGATTGACGTGTGACGTCAATGACTTGAATACAAAGCATGATGACACAAGTGACCACAGTATCACACAGTTTACATGGATAACAACTTCTGATTTATTATACCGCAAAGTTTCGATGTACATTCTAAGATCGTTGTCAAGCGAATGAAGATAACAACCAAAATGATAACTTATATACCATGAGATGGGTGTTGAGAAAACAATAACTGTGACTACAACACACATGTGTATACACATATGGCTAGACATGAATAAAGAACATATTAAGTATTATACTACTTGGCTGATGTAGCATGTGCACAAACAAACATACAGTATCATAATACAGATATACAGGGTAAAGGCAACACGTGTGATATTTATAATGAACAAGATGTTTCTGAAGGACTAACCGGGGATGTCAGTCATGAGATCATCATAGGCTTTTGAGATTAACGATGCTTGGTCTCTACTGGTCTGTGGTTGAGTCTTCCGGATCAAAATGGCTTCCATCAGTTTTCTGGCTGTGGTGTTGGTTATGTTTGTCTTAACAGGTTTCACATCGTTCCAGTGCATTATGTGGTGGGGTTTGGTTAACATATGTTCGGAGATGGCTGATTTTATAACTTCAGTTTGCCTCGAGGTCTGGCATTCTTTGATTCTCTTGTTCAGTTGTCTGCTTGTCTCACCTATGCAGTGTTCACCACAGGAGCAGTTAATTCTGTACACACAGCCTCTGAGTTGCTGTGTGGTAGTGGGTGGCCGTTTTCCTGTTGCGTTCAGAATGGTCTTCAAAATAATCCACTGGTGAATATACTATCAAGGTTAGCTTTCTCTTCAAGTATTCATTGTCTAGCATAGCTTGTCCTTCCAATGAAGAGTATGGTTATCATAAACTATGACAGGTCTGTGGTCAGTTTTGGGATGTTCTGCTGGTTACTTTTCAGGGTACATGCCGGATGGTATGTTCAGTCAAATCTGGGGGGTAGCTGTTCTGGTTGGTGAATCATCCGGTGAGGTGTATGACTTTGGAGTAAAGAGCTTCTTGAGTCAAGGATATGTTGGTCGCTCTTTTTGTTAAGGTGGATAAGATTCCTCTTTTGACATGGGATGAGCGTTTCAAGCTGTGGTGGATGAAATGGTCAGTGGGGCTTGGCTTACAATCAACACTTGTCTGGAGTTGATTATTGTGTCGGGAGAGGAACGTGTCCAGGAAAGAGATTTGTTGATCCTTTTCTAATTCCATAATGAATTGGGTGCGGGGATGAAGGCTATTCACTTGTTCCAGCAGCTGAGAAGGGTCTTGGTCTGTTTTTAGGATCCCAAAAGTGTCATCAACCTTAATAAACCAGCAGCTAGGATTTATTGAGGAGATTATAAGCCCTAGGTTTTCAAAGTGGATCATGAAGATTTTAGTGACGACAGGTGAAAGTGAGGATAAGGGTAAACCATGTATTTGTTCGTAAATTTTACCTCCCCAGGTGAAGTAGGTAGAGGTGATGCAGCTTTCTAGGAGTGCGACCATGCTGTCTACACTCGGGGGGGGGGGCGGGGGTTGATGGGGTGGTTTGTTCCATGATGAGGCCTTGACATGTGATCTCAAGGGCTTCTTTGATTGTGATATTTGTGAAGAGATTAACCATCCGACAGGGTTTACGAAGGGGGATGAGTTTGGAGCAGAAATCCTTTGAGTTGTTTATGTATGAACTGAAAGTTTTTTCGACGGGTGGGAGTCTTTGGCTCAGGTACCTGGCAGTGTCATAATGAACTGTACCTCAGCTGCAAATGAGTAGTCTGGACTTTACTGGAATTTTATGGACTTTATGGACTCCTGCAGATGGGGGGTCGGGGGTGATGGTTGACTAACTTCTGCCTGAGGTTCCAATCGATCTCCTTCTTGTCCTGCATTTTTTTGATAAGCGATTTATGTTTGGCATTTAATAGCTGGGTGGGGTCTTTGTGGAGGGGGCGATAAGTGCTGTCATCATTGAGGGTCTTGTCAATTCGCTGGTGGAGTTCATACTTGTCTATAATGACTGCTACTTTCCCTTTGTCAGCTGGGAATAAGGGACATCCATGCCAAGCTGCCAGATACGGAAAACTCTAGACACAGAAAGTTGCTTAAAATGTCGTTTTTTTTCACCAGCTACTCCTTCTGTCATACTACATGCCAAGTTCGTGAAAAATCATCAGAAACTATCCATTACACATGAAACTTACACATGATTTCTCTCAAGGTAATCAATCCACTATGCTACAATTTGTAACGCACACAACGATTACTTCAGAGAGATTTTCCATGAAATTATAGGCGATTTACTGTAGACAACTTACATCAATCTGCGTGAGGACATCAATAAACCCACAGCTGTGATTAGATGACCCACAGAGAGCGCGCAGAACTCCCAGCCATTCAGAGCTCAGCGCATTACACTTGGCTGTCAGTTCGGCACACAGTATGGAGATGTCATTCAGTCTGCAGGGAAAAAAAAAGTATATATATATACATAACATAGCAGTGGAATTTAAAAGCCGCCAATTAGAAATACCTAATAAAGCAAGTGCAGGATTTTCAGCAGCATGTACCAATACAGAGTAACACCTGAAGGTGGCAAGAATTTGAGCTGCCAGCCCTTGAGCAAGGATAGGGTGTCCAAAAAATCTGACTGAATGATAGACAGTTCAAGTGACTTATACAGTCGTTTCTCTTACAATTACACTTAGATACTGGTTGAGTAGTCACAAGCTTAGTGATTTAGCAGTAAAACCCCTTTTCTCTTTATTAGTGTGACCAGTTATCAGCTACTCCAGAGACAAGGGAGGTAACCCACCTGTCAGCCCCCTGAGAGCCACAGATCTGCAGCATGGCGTTGCACACAAAACTGTAGCGATTGGCCGACATCTCGTTCAGCTGACGCACGCTCTGGGGGTCGGGTTGAGGCCTATCAACAAAATACAAGAATTTAAATCAGTCACGTGATCGATCTATTTCGAAGTAAAACAGGATGGCCATACATCTTACCTGTTACATCTTCAGACATCCATATCCTCAATACTTGACCCTAATGATGATATCTATCACATCTATATCCACATTACCTGGCACCACTGATGATATCTCTCACTTCCATATGCATATTACCTGGCACCACTGATGATATCTCTGATTTCTATATCCACATTACCTGGCACCACTGATGATATCTCTCAATTCTATATCCACAGTAGCTGGCACTACTGATGATATCTCTCACGTCCATATCCACATTACCTGGCACTATTTACTATACTGATATCATTCCATTTCCACATTACCTGGAACAGCTGACGACATCTATTACGTCTAAATCCACATTACCTGGCACTGTTGATGACATCTATCATGAAGGAAGGCTCCCAAAGCAGGTTGGAGGAGGAAGGCTGGGTTGGGGCACACAAGCGGTTGTTCATTGTCGTGTAAGCATTGCTGAACACATCAGAAAACTTTGACTGAAACAAATAAAAAGAAAAAGATAAAACCCTGTCTTGCAATATGCACTTCTTTGTCATTCCAAACTAATTTGTTTCTTTGGCATTTCCTCTGAACATAAACATGGCTGCTTTATCATACCAGTGAATTTCTGTTTTCTGAATGTCACTTAAAACTACACTTTAATATCTATATCTCTATTCATTGTAGATCAATGTCATATCCAATAATACTTTTTATGTAAACAGGAATGTATAAATGAAAAATACACATGAATCAAATGCACAGCGTTAAGCAGTTTTATGTTACTGTATACTAACCACCACCACCACCACTCCCCCCCCCACCCCTCTTCGCTACGTGCACCCCTCCAAAGCATTAAAAGTGACACGGGGGGGTACTTCTGGCTTTTGGATTAACATAAATGCATTTTCAAACTACTAAGATTTACATAACTAAAAATAACTACCCTGGTGGCTGTAAAGGCGTTTTACGACACACATGTATGTGACGTGCTTACCTTGATATAGCTACAGGCTGTATAGACATCATACAGGTAGGCCAGTATACAGCGCTCAGCTGAGCTACAGTCCGTGGGGTTGGACACGTGTCTCACCACACTAATTAGGCTTCAGGTGGGAAAAATAGCAAAAAAAAAAAAAACAAAAACAAAAAAACATATGAGCATTCAGAAGGTAAAGAGGGATCTTAATATGTACATCTCAATGTCTTCCAAAAATCGTACTTGTACTCAACCTACATATGATATTATACTGCAGTAGGTTATGAACACCCTTCAAGTTTAATTTCTTGCTTGAATCTCAAGCTGTCCCTTTGATCATGTTCCCTGAAATCAGGGAGGGCTAGACAGACAGTAACTATTAAAGGTATTAGCGCAAGAATTGGACAGACCTCAGTTAACGCCTATACCTTTTTGTAATAAAATTTCTTAAAAAAAAAAAAACACTCCTGACTGACCAGCAGATACGAGTGGTATTTCCTGAACAGTGCCAAGATACACACACATAGGGATGTGCAGTAATTCCCTCACTCACCTCTCAAAGGCCTGTATTGCCCATTCCTGACTGACCAGCAGATACGAGTGGTATTTCCTGAACAGTGTCACGATACACACACATAGGGATATGCAGTAATTCCCCACTCACCTCTCAAAGGCCTGTACTGCCCATTCCTGACTGACCAGCAGATACGAGTGGTATTTCCTGAACAGTGCCACGATACACACACACAGGGATATGCAGTAATTCCCTCACTCACCTCTCAAAGGCCTGTACTGCCCATTCCTGACTGACCAGCAGATACGAGTGGTATTTCCTGAACAGTGTCACGATACACACACACAGGGATGTGCAGTAATTCCCCACTCACCTCTCAAAGGCCTGTACTGCCCATTCCTGACTGACCAGCAGATACGAGTGGTATTTCCTGAACAGTGTCACGATACACACACATAGGGATGTGCAGTAATTCCCCACTCACCTCTCAAAGGCCTGTATTGCCCATTCCTGACTGACCAGCAGATACGAGTGGTATTTCCTGAACAGTGTCACGATACACACACATAGGGATATGCAGTAATTCCCCACTCACCTCTCAAAGGCCTGTACTGCCCATTCCTGACTGACCAGCAGATACGAGTGGTATTTCCTGAACAGTGTCACGATACACACACATAGGGATGTGCAGTAATTCCCCACTCACCTCTCAAAGGCCTGTACTGCCCATTCCTGACTGACCAGCAGATACGAGTGGTATTTCCTGAACAGTGCCACGATACACACACACAGGGATATGCAGTAATTCCCTCACTCACCTCTCAAAGGCCTGTACTGCCCATTCCTGACTGACCAGCAGATACGAGTCGTATTTCCTGAACAGTGCCACGATACACACACACAGGGATGTGCAGTAATTCCCTCACTCACCTCTCAAAGGCCTGTACTGCCCATTCCTGACTGACCAGCAGATACGAGTGGTATTTCCTGAACAGTGTCACGATACACACACATAGGGATGTGCAGTAATTCCCCACTCACCTCTCAAAGGCCTGTACTGCCCATTCCTGACTGACCAGCAGATACGAGTGGTATTTCCTGAACAGTGCCACGATACACACACACAGGGATGTGCAGTAATTCCCCCACTCACCTCTCAAAGGCCTGTATTGCCCATTCCTGACTGACCAGAAGATACGAGTGGTATTTCCTGAACAGTGCCACGATACACATACACAGGGACGTGCAGTAATTCCCAGCCAGAGCAGAATTCTTGTTTGTCAATTGCACTTCTACCTCTATCAACTCCTTGAGCAACTGAAAGGTAAAGATAACTTTGCAAGGTCAAAAAGCAGGTGGTTTTCTTATGAAACAGATGTAACATCTGTATGGAAATGGATGTAACATCTGTATGGAAATGGATGTAACATCTGTATGGAAACACATATAACAATGCATGGAAATTTTTATAACAGCATGGAAATAACAATCACACTGTCACAGTATACTACATGAACAAAAATTATAAATAAATAAAACAAAACAAAAAAGAAGACATCCTTGATGTACCTGGGTATTATTATTTGAAACTTATTACCAGAGTTAGTGGATTATCCGTAAGCAATTCTGAGGTATGTGAATGAATGAATATGTAAATGAATCGCAGCCGTGTAGTTTTACTCCGTAAACTGTTCACGAAACTCACCTGAATGCAGAAGTCGATTACCCCATTAATATTTAATGAGTGCTCCATGAGATCAAACAAATACGACACATTATCGACCAAGGGGAGATAACCCGGGGTAGCCGTCATGAAGGCATTAATCTGCTCCAACACCGCAGCCGCACACAATGACGTGACAGCGTGCTGGTCGTAGTACGACAGTTTCTGGAATTTATTGAATGTCGCTTCAAGGTTTGTGGCAGTGTCCGTGTCTTTGTCCTTTTTCTTCTTCTCTTTGCCGATGGCTCCGCTGCTGATGTCAATACAGTTCTTCTTGCTGAAAAGTTTCATTATTTCTTTCATGATTTTCTTGGACACGTGTTTCGCGTCATCTCGCGTTTTCCCGACGCCATAGAGGACGACCATTCGCTGGTTACACTCGTGAAATGAGGCGTCGTCCTGGGGTATGGGGAAGTGCGTGGCGTACTGGAGGTGCCGGGACGGCCCTTTGGGAGGGGGAGGGGCTGGCTCCGGGATACCAGTGCTGTAATGAGCTCCACTCTGGTCCTTCTCGGACTTCACTGATTTTACGGAAGCTGGGGGAAGAAAAATTACATGTACCATCATATATTATTCTTCTTTCAGTCATGATCCACACTCGCTCCTCCACGTTGAGACACTGCCTAACACTGTTTATAATACCAGTAAAATAATGGAGTTATTTTTCATTAAATTTGAACAGTTTACAAGGCTTCTACATTTTCTTCTAGACAACAGTGTAGACATTTTGCGCAGGTAGGCTCGTTAACCCTGGCCTAATTTTGTACGTACCCTCACCCCCGTCTTACACCCTCACCCATGAAAGAGACACACCCACAAATGGGTAATCCTAAAGATAGTTTTCATTTCCTATCACCATTTTTTAAAATCTGTACAAAAATCCATTTTACCTATATATTTATTTGATTGGTGTTTTACGCCGTACTCAAGAATATTCCACTTATATGACGACGGCCAGCATTATGATGGGAGGAAACCGGGCAGAGCCCTGGGGAAACCCACGTCCGACTGGTTGCTGGCAGACCTTCCCACATATGGCCGAACAGGAAGCCAGCATGAGCTGGATGAACTCACAGCGACTTCATTGGTGAGAGACTTCTTGGTCATTACACTATGCTAGCAACTGAGCTACGAAGGCGATACCATATTACCTACAAAGTACATGTATTACTTATGCACATGACCTTGCACCATTTATCCATTCACCACTTAAATATCCATGTTTCATGGCACTATTGGCGAAATCATGCACTTCACTATCTCTATTACCTGGCACTGCATACTGTACTTATTACTGAATGATATGAAATGAATGATGTAAAATTTCGTCCCCAAAAGAGCAATTTTAGAGGTAAATTAACTTCATCAATGGTTATATGGTGTGCTAATGCTTACACTTTTCCAGCAAATATCATCTTACCTTCCAAACAGAGCTCAAACCAACTTTGTATAATCGAATAATGGAACTCCGTCAATCAGGCAAAATATGTAACTAAGTCATAGATGAAATTTTAGGTTTATTAAGGGTAGTCCCTTATCTGTTGCCTAGTAACTATGAAATACTGACCTACATACTGTTCTTACATACCTGTATGTACCTCACTGAGTCAGCCATTCCATTCACCTGACACTCACCTGGTTGTTCTGGGCTGGTTTTCTGGCCGTCTTTTTTCTCAAACAAACTGGACCAATCAGAATCAATCATGTCTAGTGAGCTATGGATATCCATGTCAGTCTTAATCTCATCCTGAGGCTGTGTGGAGAAAAAAACAGAAATGTTTAGCTATTTGGTTAGTGTTTTACACCATGTTCAAGCATTTAGGACTGCGACCAGCATGATCATGAGATGACACTGAGCTCGGAGAAACAGCTATCCGCAGGTACCTCGAAGACCTTCACAAGCACGGCCAGAAGGGAATCCAGCATAAACTGGATTTGAACTCATAGTGACTGCATTGGTGAAAGGCTCCTGGGTCATTACGCATCTCTAATGTGCTAACCCTCTTGATCATGGAGGCTGCACCAGAGATTTATTTATTTATTTACCTGATTGGTATTTTACGCCATACTCAAAAATATTTCACTCATATGACGGCCATCAGCATTATGGTAGGATGAAACCAGGCAGAGTCTGAGGGGAAACCCACGACCATCCACAGGCTTTTGGCTGACCTTCCCATGTGCGGCTGGATTGGACACCAGATATTTAAATGCTATGGGTCAAAACAAGGAGACATATGGTGTGTGTATAAAACAAGTTTCGAAAGCTCAAAATTTTTGCACACGGCAGTGAACAACAATCACATAAAAAAAAATTAACTAAAAACACGCCTTATGAGTAATTCACATGCTTCAAACATTTACCCTCCCACATACCAGAACTTCCATCGGGACTCCTTCACTCTTCACACTACACAGGTCAACGCTGTCAGCAAAGGGCGTCACCATGGCAGCCGTAGAGGTCAGGTCGCCACGAGCGATTAGCGTACACATGTAAGCATCATGCGAAAAGACATCGTTCCTGATCAACTCACAGAACAGGTGAATCAAATTCGCAAATGCTTGTTTGTTTTCTCCCCAGCTGTCGTCTGTCAAACACACAAACATACAAACAATATGGTCAAAGCACAATGTAGAGAATCGTAAATCAATAATGTAACAGATCAATGAATAAAGTGTTTATTAAAAAGACAGGTATTGATCAGGTATCTCATTAGTGTCTTTTTGGGAAGGGGCAATGACATTCTTTGCTCTGCTAAATCAAATACCCAATACAACAAAACAAAAACAACCAAAAAACTCAAACAAACAAACACTGAAATGGCTCCTATTCCTCATAAACAAAGAAGTCAGAACTCTTGGAATAATTTTTGTTTCTTTGTTTTTTTGTGAATGACATATTTTGTGTCATTCTGATTGATTCATCTTCATGTACCTTTAATACAGGAAAGGAACTTCTTTGTGAAATTAAATTATCAGCAAATTTTCGGCGCTGCCATCACCTGTATCACTTGGTGACTTTTTAGTGCTTCCAAAAGATCATTCTTACAGGCCAACCTTCAGGTCAAATACCTGAACACAGCACAGTTTCAATACACAGGCTAGAGAAAAAAAAAGTAAAACAAAGTGCAGCAGAATAAATGCACCTAGCCAAGGATCTTGGCTGTGATCTTTTAATATGGGGTTAGGCATAGATCACAGCCTTGGAGCTATGCAGGTTCAAATAGTGGTACGTAAAAATAGCTCAGCGTGGAACAACTCACGAAAATTTGCGCAAAATGAACCAAGACGTGCACAAACTGGATACAACTGAGATAAACGAAGTTCACCAAGACATTCCCTGTTCTTCTGCCAAATTTTTTCACATTCTGTAGCCTTTACAACCAGTAAATCCAAGATTCACATTAGTGTCTGGTGCTCACATGCGTTGTAGACATCTAATAAACCATGTTGTTGTTCTCCGCACATGTGCATCCGTGGTTGACCTTTATGCAAATTGATTGAGGACGTAGATTTGTTCAGTATGGAAGTAAATTTCAAGGTATCATGTCACGGAAAGGTCAACTCGCGAAGACACAGATTTAAAAAGCATGGCAGCTGATAGTGAAGGCAGACAGTACTGTCTTCTTCGGCTAAGATTTACTTGAGAATGGCGAGGTAATGCTAAGTAACCACTGTGGGAAAATGTGCACAAATGTTTCAACTTTCAGAATTACAGTACTTTATGTGTATTTGGGAATAATCTAATGCGCATGCAGCGGGTTTAAATGGGGGGGGGGGGGGCGTAACATCCTACCAGCATTCTACATAAATTGGGTGAAGGTTGGCCAGCGGTTCCTGCATATCAGTAAATATAAGCCACCCTTGGGCTAAAATGCACCTATTTAGGGCACAGCCTGATAGTGATATATAAAAAGGACCTTTAAGACTTACCTAAAATAGGTGCCCTCTCATCTAGAAACTGTATGAAGAGGTTCTGGAAGGGAGGTAACCCCGTGGCTGCCATAGCCTCTGAACCCATCGATTCCTTCTCATCCAGCACTTCAGTATCTGTGAACTTCTAAAAATGGAAGACAAACTAAATGTAACAACAATGTAGCAAGATTCTTTCCACCAAACTAAATCCATTTAAATGCTTTTATTGTATCCTGGGTGCTACAGACCATAAAATGTGCGCCATCAGTGACGTGACAAAATTTTTGAGGTACTGTCACCTCAGATCTAAGTGAAGTTCTTGAGAACCATACTCCTGTAATGTGTGCGTGAATGAAAATGCTACATGACATTAAAGTTTTGCTTCAGAGTTGGTGGTGCAAACAGGTGAAGAAACAGGGTTTGGTGTTTTAATGAGCTCTGGCAAAAAGTGTGTCCATTTATTTGTTATGAGCAAAGAGCAGGTCTTTTCGATCTGACTGCAGTTTGTCTTCCATAAATAACTTGTGCTACCAACAGATCTCACCTCACTGCGTAGTTCACTTTGTCTTCTCTCCAGCAGCTTAGCAACCACAAGTGCCCTGTGGTGTCCATGGCGATGAACACTCACCGCCCAGTCAATAAGAAGGTTTATGATTGGTTCATCCCCTATGGGAGGCTATCAACCAATGACAAGACAGAATACAGAGATGAATATCATTCCACTCCATCTTCACCAATTTTTCCATTATGTGACAGCAATCAGGTTTATGAATGGGGGAAACTGAAGTCCTGTTCACAGTTAACTAGAGGCAACATCCTTTATCAAGACTCTCTCAAGTAATTACTCTGCTTAGCACAGAATTTTTACAAAAGAATTCTCCTGATCTATATCTGTATAAAATATCTACCATTTCACTCGCCAAAAGTAAAGACAACTGAACAAACCCCTACAAACCTGTACAATTTTTTTCTCATGGTGTATGTCTACCAGAGAATTTTTCAATTGGCCTACAGTGCAAATGCTACAAATATTGAGGGTGACTCCTTGTGTCTGCTGCTTACCTCATTACTGTTGTCTTTGGTCTGTTGACTAGTGAAGATCTTGTTGTAGAGAGAGTCCAGGGTGGAGGACGCATCCACACGCTCAAAGTTGTGCCGGTCCAGAATGTCCAGTACAGCTAGAATACGGCTGATCGTAAACCCTGAAATAAGCGCAAATACCATTAGGATAGGGCTTATCGTAAGCCCTGAAAAAAGGGAAAATACCGCTAGGGTATGGCTTATCGTAAACCCTGAAATAAGGGCAAATACCATTAGGATAGGGCTTATCTTAAACCCTGAAATAAGGGCAAGTATGGCTTATCGTAAACCCTGAAATAAGGGCAAATATGGCTTATCGTAAACCCTGAAATGAGGGCAAATACCACTAGGATATAGCTTATCTTAAACCCTGAAATAAGGGAAAATACCGTTAGGATAGGGCTTATCTTAAACCCTGAAATAAGGGCAAATACCTCTAGGATATGGCTTTTCGTAAACCCTGATGTAAGGGCAAATACCGCTGGGATATGGTCTATCATAAACCCTGAAATAAGGGCAAATACCACTAGGATATGTCTTATCGTAAGCCCTGAAATAAAGGCAAATACCGCTAGGGTATGACTTATCCTTAACCCTGAAATAAGGGCAAATATGGCTAGGATATGGCTTATCGTAAACCCTGAAACAAGGGCAAATATGGCTAGGATACGGCTTATCGTAAAACCTGAAACAAGGGCAAATACGGCTAGGATATGGCTTATTGTAAATCCTGAAATAAGGGCCAACACAGCTAGCATACGACTTAAAACCTGAAACATGGCCCATTACAGGTAGTAAACGAACAATGGTAAAACATGAATTAATCACTCTTAATGCAGGCCCATGTTCAAATCATCAAATTAACAACTTTCATGATCCAGAACAATATCTTTATACACTGATCAAGCATTCTTGCTTACGTCGGGCCTTTGTTTTTGTTTATCAGCTTAGGTCATCACACCCCATGTCGAAGGTCAGGAGAGTGGTTGGCACAATTAGATTCACACTATCCCAGACTCTTGATTATGTCCGGCATGTGTTATTAGCAAACCTAGATCACATGGTATATACATACCCGTGGTAGACTGTTGACATTTATCGGAGGACCACCTGACTTCAGCAGCTCTGCCTCTCAGCTTTATCTGATGCTCTGCCCCTCGGATCTGCTGACGTATCTGGTCAGAACAAACAGAATTAAGGTGGGGAGATGATGTAGTGATTTACTGAGTGATTAAACAAAACTACACTTAAAATCCTCCACAAACAAGATACAGATGCTGGCTGGTCAACAGTGAACATGGTGGAGATCTGATTCAAAAGAGTTCCAAGCCTCAGGCTTGGTCAAGTTTATATAAATGTGACATGTCTGAAATTCAGCTATGGCTACGCATAGCCTAGAATTGCCTGTCTTTTTATACTAGGAAATCAGTGACAATTCTGTATCTCTCTAAGCGCAATTTGGAACATAATTCATATAAAGGTTAGGAAGAGTAACTTTGTAAGAGGTTGCCAGTTTAATATCTCCAAAAAAAGAGCATGAACAGTAAATCACTTATAATTCATCGAATTATCCACCAACTTTCCACCCTTCTGTAAGAACTGTAGTGCAGAGAAGGTGTTAAGTTTGTAAAATCAGTGGAATTATGTATGACTTACTGTGAATTACACATAATTTCACATGATTTTTCACACATTTTATAGTATAGTATGGAGATCAGATGGTTAAAATGCCACGATATTGACAACCACTTACTGTACCGTTACAGTTCAGCCAAGTATATTTATTATTCAGAAATAAAAATCCGTCTACAGCTTACAAAACTATTTCCCATGTTTAAATCTTCTCCACTGAAGAATCATACAGATTTCTAAATATTTCTGATCAATTGTTTTTGCCAATACCTGCACTTTAAGTCTCTAAGTAAACTATTTATATGAAACTAGCCGTGCTTATCTCCTCACCTGTTGATTCTGTGGTCCCGGGGGCATGGGTAGACTAGAGGGAGCACATGGCAGGAGATCTAGGGGTGACCCACACAACAGCAGGTTATTTTTAGCCCCGGGGGTTTCCCCAAGGTTGTTCCAAGCCATGGCACACGGACACTTGAGAGTGATGGTCTGAAGTGCGGCACTGAGGCCCAGCACCACGCCGCGATGCTGCAGACAACTGTTGTACTCAGAGAACACCAGGGCCACAGGGTTGTGCGCAATTTGATTGGTGTTGTTTGTCGCCAGATTCCTGCGGAAGTAAGGTGTGAATAGCCTATGTGAAATTCTAAAAAAAAATGAAGGAGTTTCATATTGCTTTGTTCTGTTCTGTGTTGAAACACTGAGATGAAAGAAGAAATCACCTTATTATTTCATTTTAGCACCGCTAAGGGAAATCCAGCTCATTCTTCATAACAGAAATTTGTATCAAAAATAGAATTCCACCAAAGAGAGCAAAGAAATGGTATGGCCATATTCTTAAAAGTCACAGTTGTACACTGTAAATTTTAAATTATTAAGTTTTGTTTAAAATTTCAACATAACCATACCCATTAGAGTTTAGCATTGGTGACTGGGTTCTTGGGGAACTACATCCTGACTCACTACACAGCTGGGCTAACTTCTTGGCGCAGTAATACGCCAGTCGCCGTGACAACAACTGATTCAATGTGAACTCATCCAGATTCTGAAATGAGCAGTCACAAAAATCAAGTTATACTGGTTAATTCATGTATCCAAAAAACAAATCCCATTTGAAGGTGGTAGTAAGACAAAAAAATTGTATGTATGTTTGGAGAATTTGGATAGTTAAATTTTTACAATTTTATAATAATAATTTGAAACTAATAATTCCCACATTTCTGTGTTTTGTCGAATTTGCCAACTTTTAGGTTGATATAAAGCAACAAAGACTGAAATATGAGACTAGAATATGGGACATTTAAAGATGTGGAAAGGTTGAGCCAAAACAATAGTTGGTGATTTGTTGTTTTCTTTTTTCTACTTCCCACAGCCTGTTAAATCACTCACTCTGACAATCTGATCGAGCACCAGTTTGAGGACAGTGTCGTCTGTGCTCTGTAGCTTCTCCACAAACTGCTCCACCAGCCAGCTGAGAAAGTCCTGCCGGTCCAGCAAGCCCTCCTGAAACAAGACATGGTCACGTAAGGCCATGCAAAGTTTGTGCTGTTCTATGGGTAGAATGAATCTTTTCCCAAGAATGAGTAAGGGTATAAAAATAAACCGTAGATATCATCTAATTTTATGCTGAATACCTATTTACCTGATCAGAAAGCTTTGAAACACCACAACATCATCTAAACATCAAGATAAGACAAAGTAAAAATGGATTTTAACTTATTTTCATTGCAATTTGCAGTATTGGACTTTTCTGGAGTCACCACGCCCAGAAAATACAAAATAAAATTGGTGTCTTCCCAGAATTCAAGTTTTCATTTCAGTAGCGAGGAAATTACATGATATTTTTTAGAGACAAGTTTGTTCTTGGGTTCCCACACATGAAAGAAAATGTTTTTCAAGCAAATTTCACGATCATTCACTTAATTTAAGGACAAACTTTACAGCAGACATTAAGAGCTACTATCTCGGTAGCTTATTGATACATCCATTTTGAACATGCTTGCAATGCAATATGATATTTTACATTGAAAAATGAAATGTTTTCAAAATGATCTCTTTTCCCAAAACACTCAAGGTTTTTGAAAACCTTTCGAAAAAATTTCAAGTATTTTCAAGGAACAGTGGCAACCCTGTTATTTTTTCCAATGTATAGTATAAAATGGCTTTGCCTGTGGCATGGTCTGAGCAGTAATGAAGAATTCAGACATGTTTCTTGAACCAAGACATAACTTCATTCCACCTAGGTGCTTCTCATCAATGCAATCATTTTGAGATCAAGCCCAGCACAAACTGGCTTCCTCTCAGGACGTATGTGAGAAGGTCTGCCAGCAACCTGAGGTAGGCTGTCGGTTTCCCCAGGGCTCTGCTTGCTTTGCTCACACAATAATGCTGGCCGTTGTCACATAAGTGAAATATTCTTGAGTACGGCGTATAACACCGACAATTAAATGAAATAAATAATTTCGCACCTCGTACATATGCCTGGCAAGTCGACAGCAATAATGCCACTGTTTGAGGGCCAGGTTCATTTCCAGCTGGGAGGGGGGTTGGGAGGCAGTGAGGAAGCTGGTCTGTTGTCCTCCACCCCCGCCGCTGTAGTGCTCCTGTACCTTGTGCAGCTGGTCCTTCATAAACTTCGTGATTGCCAGAGTCCAGTCTGAAAGGCAGAAGAACTTGAATGATTAGCTGGATGTGTAACTGATTTATCACTGATTTTTCATCTATCACTCAAATAATGGCTCTCAATCTATTCTTCAGAACTGCATTTCAACAGGATTTCAGTTATATCACCAGTGTCGTCACAGTGTAGTACGGCAGACCTAATGCTGACAAATTTACAGTGCTGTTTCACTGGACTGGAATACCATGCTGAAGACACCAGACACAAGGTGCCACCCAATCCCGTTATACACAACCCTGGTGTCGGACTGCCGGTTCTTGGCCTATTCTTGTTACAAAGAGCACCAGGCCAGGCAGCACCAAAATTACTGACACTGAAATCTTAGGTATGACGTGACCTAGGGTTGTACCCTGGATCTGCTGCCTACGATGAAGATTTACAGTAACATTCAACACTTCCTACCTACAGATTGGTCTACAATCTGTTTCTTCTTGGTCAATCCATTGACCCTACATAATGCTCAAACACTTCTCACCCACAGACTGGTCTACAATCTGTTTCTTCTTGGTCAATCCAATGACCCTACATAAAGCTAAAACACTTCTCATCCACAGACTGATCCACAATCTGTTTTTTCTTGGTCAATCCATTGACCCTACATAATGCTCAAACACTTCCTACCCACAGACTGATCTACAATCTGTTTCTTCTTGGCCAATCCATTGACCCTACATAATGCTCAAACACTTCCTACCCACAGACTGATCTACAATCTGTTTCTTCTTGGCCAATCCATTGACCCTACATAATGCTCAAACACTTCCTACCCACAGACTGATCTACAATCTGTTTCTTCTTGGCCAATCCATTGACCCTACATAATGCTCAAACACTTCTCACCCACAGACTGGTCTACAATCTGTTTTTTCTTGGCCAATCCATTGACCCTACATAATGCTCAAACACTTCCTACCCACAGACTGATCTACAATCTGTTTCTTCTTGGCCAATCCATTGACCCTACATAATGCTCAAACACTTCTTACCCACAGACTGGTCAACAATCTGTTTTTTCTTGGTCTTGTTCTCCTGCAGAGCCACATTATAGGCGGCAGTCAGCTTGATGAACCAGGCTGCCTTGATCACAGGGATAGAAAACTCACACAACGTCGTAAATATCTCCTCCTTCTTGGGAAACAGAGGCACCTAGAGTAACAAGAATTTTTCTCTTTTCTAACACATCTCTTCATCCATAAAGCTTAAACAAACACTGTTTTCACTTAAAAAACCTGGTGAAAAGAGTGATTAATTTTTTCGAGGTTACTTAATGTATTTCAGCTTGAGTTTGGCCAGTGAAGGCCTCAAACTGATACTTTTGACATCAACAATTATGTTTAATAAAACTCCACAGAAAAGCTCTTAAAGTGGCCCTATTAAGTGGATGAATCGATTAGAATCAAGCAAAACGTGTCACTTTTTTCTTAGTCACAGCAACTCAACATAATAAACCTACAAAGAAGCTAATTAAAAGTTAACTTAAGTATGATGAACATGTATCAACTTTTCTAAAAAAAAAATAAAAAATAAAATGCAAGAAATTCAAATGGGTTAAACAAATATTACGGCTTCACACACTGTGCACTTGCAATAGAGAAGTTGAATTTAATACATGTAAACAACAAAACTCTGATTTCTGGTAACATATTACCTTTTTGCCCAGCTGTGACAGAGGTTTGCTGCCCCCGAGGTCCTTAAACCAGGCCTCCATCGCAGGACGAGAACGGGCAGCCTAATAATACAACACAGATGTTGGGATTGACTGATCTATGAACAGTGCCATAAAAGAACAGAATACTCACAGCCTTCTTGCTCTGTGGAAACTATTTATTTATTTATTTATTTGCTTGTTGTTTTATGCCGTACTCAAGAATATTTCTCTTATGCCACAGCGGCCAGCATTATGGTGGAAGGAAACCGGGCAGAGCCCAGGGGAAACCCACAACCATCCGCAGGTAGCTGGCAGACCTTCCCACGTATGGCCAGAGAGGAAGCGGGTATGAGCTGGACTTGAACTCACAGTGACCGCATTGGTGGGAGGCTTCTGGTTCATTGCACTGCGCTAGCGCGCTAACTGACTAAGTCAGGGAGGCCCCCCTGTGAAAACTAGCAAGCCTCAGTAGCAGTTGAACTTCAAGTACTGCCCAGAGAGTTTGTGTCTACCTCCACTGTGACCAGACACAGCTACATTAGCTTGAGATCTCTTTTCCCAGCCAACCAGCATTGAATGGTAATTTTTGCCTTGGTCTGTTTCATTTGTTGAATGTCACTATACATGTATATACCTACTTAAAAGCTGGCATAAAAAAGGACAAGTAAAACTTACCACAAACCACATTTCTCTAAACTTGGTGTGTGTTTGTAGTGTACCATGAGTTTTGAAGGCTCACCTTGTGACATTCTAGCATCAGACAAGTTTTTCTTTTTCTTAGGTCTAGTTTTCACTTACAGGCCAGAAGTTGTCTTTATTCAGCTGCTGCTTCTTCTTGCCGGTGTCCTGGCAGGTGTTCAGCTCAGTCTTCTTGGCCATTACGGCTGTGAAGAAGGCACCGAACTGAAATAAAAAAAATACACCCATATACATGATGAAACTAAAGGTTACAAATCAGTTCATTTAATGATATTTTAATAATAATTTAATAACAGCAAACTCCTTTGCTGCTTCAGTTACCAATTTATTCATTTAATTATTGTTTTAATGCTGTAGTGAAGAATTTTTCACTCATATAATGGTGGTTAGTTTTATTGGTTAGAGAAAACCACCAACTTCTGTCAGGCTACTGACAGAGTTTTTCACCTGTGATGTACAGACATGCACACCATACAGGTGGAATACACAAGGTCTTCAAGAAACAGTTTCAATCCAAGGCAAGACATGACCCATATCACAAGTTTTACAACATCAAGTAATATACGCTTCATTTAAACCTGTTGGTTGTTATGTTATCTAAAAAAACCTAACATCTTTACCCTGAAACTTAACAAAGAATTCTACAAACCCCAGTATATAATTTAACAGAGATGAGTTCACAAAAGAAGTACTTTTACCCTCTCTTGGCTGATGTTCAAGTTCCTGGCAGATCCATACTGAAAAAACAAAACAGAAATTACTAATAATCATCATGGTGTATCCAACTTCAAGGAAACTGCAAATAATCACACCGTTAATTATTAAAGGGATTTATTCCCATCATCAATAACTTGTTTTTCATGTATTTTTCAGATAAATCATGCATGCTTACATACATGAAATACACTGCTTATTTAGAAGAACAGCACTTCTAGGATCGATTGTGAAAATAAATATGCCTTACCTCGTCGCTGATGACAAGCGAGTTATTGAACCCTTGCTTGACATTTGTAGCAGTGAGTTCATCCTGTCAAAGAAATAACCAGATCCTTGATACATTTTGGAAATTTTAATCGCGTAGAAGATGGACACTATGAAGCCGATCCCATTCATTTTGTGATTACTTGTGATATAACAATAATTTATTATTTTTCTAGACATTTGACGAAATACTGATTTAGTGCAGCGAAATCTGGCGTCTCTCTGATTCAGCTTTTTCAGTGAGCAAACAACAACAACACAATATTTATGTAAAGATTTCTAAGCGAGAAAATATCAGAAACGTAAATCAAAAGAGCGCAAAGGAAATGTTCCCTTACCTCCTTCTGCTTTGGATCTTGAGGATAAAAATCTGGCGGACCCAGTCGAGGTTTCTTCAAGAGCCGATGCTCTTGACTGGGGAAAGCCGCCATCTTCCGCTTTTTTGTTCTGGGCTGGATTCGCCGAGGGTCAAGCGGAATGGTCTTGTAACTAGAAATTATTTTACATGAAAACAACCGTTACAAAGCAACTTTTGGAGAGTTATTGATATTCTGTTGATGAAATTTTACATTAAGAAACCAGTATTTATTTTTCTTTCACGCAAAATCTGTACGAACGAATTCTTTTTTCCTGTTTTTCCTCCATCAGATTAAAAAGTTAAAGTGAATCACTGGTTACGTCCCTTCTGCAGCTAGCTCTTCTGTCTGTTATTTCTTCAGCAACCCGCAGCATCACGCATCGTTCACGCTTCACAGACTTCTCAAGGCAGGTGAGCAAAATGTGGATTACATATTTCATTGCACAATTCTCGTTCTTTATTTTTGTATTTTATTTGCTCAATCCGAACACAGATTCCTTCGGAGCGAAAGTGAAATGTGTAAAATAAAATTTATTACAAGAGTACGCAGATTTGTCATTTTTTGAAATGAAGATTGAAGTGAAGGTTAGTTGTAAAAGTTCGACTTTGATGTCTCCAGTGACCCCTACGTTATGTCCGGGTCAGTAATTTATTTTATTTCATTTTAAGTTAATTTGTGCACACACTTAGGTTCAGTGTGTAAACCTCAGGAAAAGTGTGGCGAGCTTACTATTTGATTAGTTTGATTTATGACTGAGTATATTTCAAAATAGGATTTATGCAAGTTTGGCAAATTCTAAACTTGACAAGTTTTCTTAAAGTGTCATTGAGACGGAAAAAGAGATGATGATGGAAACACAACTTTGAGTTGAAATTTCTTTTATTTTATTTATTTTGATTCCTTGTATGGAGCTGTATGAAGTGCCATTCATTTCATATCAGTTTATTTATTTATTTACTTATTGAAGTTTTAACTACGGAATAAGGAATATTTCACTTATACATGTACAATGGCAAGAAGCATTATGGTGGGAGGAAACTGAGCAAAGCCGGGGGGGAACCCTTGACCATCTGCAGGTTGCTTACAAACTTTCCTAGGTGTGGTATGAAGCTAGCCTTTGCTTTTGAACTCACTGTGAACAGTGGTGAACGCATTGGTGAGAGGCCCTTGCATCATTATGCTGTACCAGCATTCTAACCATGCTGACGACATTCTAACCCATTTCTTTGCAAAGCAAAGTGGCTTCTGAGGGGAAGCAGCATAGAGAAAGATCACCTACACACCAAAGACATAATCTAATGTGTTAGGCTGGGATCATTCATATATATGAATACATTACTTGATGCTCATGTGTCTTTCTTCCAGTCAGTCAGCAAGAAATCTCCGTCAGAATGTTGACAGTGTTCAGACCCCAGATCTGCCAGGCTTGTGGACGTGTGTACGAGTTGTTGCCAGGGATACGGAAACTCTCGTCGGCTGCAGCCAGTAGCGCTGGAGGGTTTGAACCTCACTTACCAATACAACAGGGTAAGTACATGTACATACAGGTAAATTGCCACTTTACAACTAAGTGTTCTTTGATAGATCGATTGATTGTTATTTAATGTCACACCCAAGATACTTTCCACACATGCAGTGAGGGTCAGCTTTATGGTTGGAGAACTTTCAGCTTATCACAGACGTGTTGTTTGCTTACAAGTATTGTCACTTAACCAAGGCCATTATGAATTCCTGAGCAAAGGGTAATCCACAAATTCTCTGTCCAAGGCCTAAGTGGGACCTGTAACTGGTGGGTCACAAGCCTCATGAAGCTGTGGATTGATAATAAGAGCAATACCTAGTTGCTTATAGCTTAGAAATAATTTCTTTTGTTCAAATCTATTACATGTACTTTCTTTTAAGATGAAAAACAAACTCTCGTGTTCAGTAAATATGTCTGTTTCTGGACTTTAATGTTCTTCGTTTTTCAGTACGAGAGAAAATGAAGGATTTAGTTGGAGCACAGAAGCTGTGGAGGTATAAATGCTTTTAGTTTTTAGTAACATAGAAAAAGAAGAAAACATTCTGAAAGCATTAAAAGTTGTAACAACAAAAAACGGATGACTTTTGTTACCTTTAACATAAAGAAATGGAAATAGATCTGTTTGAAAAAAAAAAAAAATAATTGAATTCTTTTGTGCCATTGAAGTGAGATATGGACTTTACAAAGCCAGACTTTGAATTGAGATTTCATGAAAAATGGAATTCTGAATACCCTCCAGGAATAAGATGTAAATGTGTTTAATGTTACTTTTGTATTTGACCGAAAATTTAAGTTGCTCAGTTTTTACGTTCTATGGCTCTTGGAAAGATGAATATCCTACTGGAAAAATGTAAGTTTCAGGACCTATGGTAATATTTTATGACCTTTATTTGCTCCTGTGAAATGCACTCCTTCTGGCATATTTTTAAGGGAAATACAGATTTATTTCTCCTTTGCCTGGGTTCTAGTGTGGGCACATATGACCGGTCTGAGGCTGCATCGACATTGGCACACGACCAGTCGGAGCTTCCTGAGCGAGGCATGAAGGACAGCTACCAGGAGGCTGTTATCCCCCTGACTGATGATGTCGTCAAGGAGAAATACATAAACTTCTACAAGGGTATTAGGTTTGGCAGGATCCTGGAGGATTTGGACACATTTGCAGGTAAGGAGAAGCCCCTGAGCTTGTACCAGGGCATTAGGTGTGGAAGGATCCTGGAGGATTTGGACACACTTGCAGGTAAGGAGAAGCCCCTGAGCTTGTACCAGGGCATTAGGTGTGGAAGGATCCTGGAGGATTTGGACACACTTGCAGGTAAGGAGAAGCCCCTGAGCTTGTACCAGGGCATCAGGTTTGGCAAGATCCTGGAGGATTTGGACATATTTGCAGGTAAGGAGAAGTACCTGAGCTTGCACCAGGGCATTAGGTGTGGAAGGATCCTGGAGGACTTGGACACATCTGCAAGTAAGGAGAAGCCCCTGAGCTTGTACAAGGACATTAGGTGTGGAAGGATCCTGGAGGATTTGGACACACTTGCAGGTGAGGAGAAGTACCTGAGCTTGTACAAGGCCATTAGGTTATGGCAGCATGCTGGAGGATTTGGACAGATTTGCAGGTAAGGACAAGTACCTGAGCTTGTACCACGGCATTAGGTGTGGAAGGATCCCTGAGGATTCAAATCATGGTTCTCTTATTAATGCGTTAGCTCAGTCTCCACGAAACTTAATATAATACACATATAAAGTTTCAGTGATTGACAGGACGATTTCCAATATGTATGTATCAGAAATAATATATCTTCATAGGTTGACACTATTTACTGATAGAAACAGTGTCCTTAAAACATTGTCTTTCACTTTCAGTTTGGATTGGCTATTCTCATAACCGTGACCCAGCTAAAGGCTCTGTTCAGAAGTCTAACTTGAGTATTGTCACTGCTTTTGTTGATACAATAGGTGAGTCAGTGTCTTACATTGGAGTTTCGATGTTAAATGGTATGATGCTACGCTGGCATCCATTTGTGCAATGAGTTCATCAATTTACAGTACATGAGGCAGTGACTTGAGAGCAAACCAGTGCATTTTAAGATTGGTCTGTATCTACAGTATTGAAAAATTATCCACAAATGATGACTTATGAATAATTTACTGAATTACCTTCAAAATCCACAATACAAAATATTTCAGGAGATAAAAAGACTTGGATTGTTGGTACATGTAATATTATCATTGGACATTTATATACCCACTGGTGTTAAATTACACTCCTGTGGTGTGAGCTGATGATGCATATGCCCAAATATGGTGCCATGATCTGGAAACTCCTGTAGATAACAAAAAACACACCTGGTACTGAGAAGCCCCCCATACTTTGACATGCCAAAGCCCAGTTTCATGAAGTATACTTAATGCTAAGTAGCCCTTAGATAAGTGCACTCCCTATCTTTATAACATATGTTGTCATGGAAGTTAAGTGAATACTTAGCTAAGTGTGCATCATGAAACTAGAACCTGATTTGTCCCTTACTACATGTATATCTTAAGAATCACCAGCATATACCATCAGCCTGTCTGATGACCCCTCCTTCTCCTGGGAGGTCAAAGTTTTTGACAAATTTTAAAATAATAATATTAATCAGAAATTTTAATAAATTAAAATTTAATCATACATGAGTGAAAGAAACATTTGTTTTTTATAAAGTAGAGGCCGTTTTTGTCCTTTTCTGTACTGTTGACAGTATTTCGGACAATTTTAAAACCATTTGTAACTCTAAACCTCAGCTTGAAACACTTTGTCACACAGATAAATTACAGATCAAGTTTCAGGCAAAAAATGCATTACTTTCCTGAATACTTGTTTGGTTTTTGCTTCTTTTTAAGAAGAATTGGATGTCTTTGATTTGAATTTCAACAACAAATAAACAAGACCTTTTTACATGTTTACTATGTCTATTTGTACAGAGGTAAAACACAGCAGGATTCAACCTGACAAGGATGTGAAGATGTCTGGTCATGTGACTTGGGCTGGGAGGACCTCCCTGGAGGTGACCATGCAGCTTGAGCAAGTGAGTTGATTAAAGGTGTGTCATGGATCACACTGGATGGCATCAAGATCATTAACCTACCTGTCTAGTAACCAGGAAAACTGAGGTTCAGGTGACTAATCAACTTCGGGCAGTTAATGTCACCCATGCGATAACAATGCACAGATGTGAGTCAAATGTTGTTGGGGTTTGGGCTGTTATTTCTACATTAGATTTTAGCCTCTCTCCCATTACATGAGATGAGATACAACGGCATGATGGACACACAGGACTTAAGTTTCCTGATCATACATGATATTTTAATTTGGAATGCGCCGAAGAATAGGAGACTCTGACAGGCTACACAAAAGGGCCCAAATCACAGTAGAAACACATTGTCTCTTGCTGTGACGCGATAATGCTTGTATACTACCTAAGTGATTTGTGAGCACAAAGGTGTGACGTACTGCTGGGGAAAAAACAAAAGAGTACACAGCTTTGGACCCATTTTGTTAAAGGTGTGACGTACTACTGGGGAAAAAACAAAATACTAAACAGCTTTGGACCCATTTTGTGAAAGGTGTGACGTACTACTGGGGAAAAAACAAAATACTAAACAGCTTTGGACCCATTTTGTGAAAGGTGTGACGTACTACTGGGGAAAAAACGAAAGAGTAAACAGCTTTGGACCCATTTTGTTAAAGGTGTGACATATGACTGGGGAAAAAACAAAGGAATAAAAAGTTTGGGACCCATTTTGTTAAAGGCGGGAGGAGTTTTACGAGCTTGCCCAAAGTGTGGTGCATGTCTGTGCGTTGGCATAAACAGTACAGTGGGGTGGATTTTGTTTTGCTGCTTGACGATGTTACAAAATCCTGTGTGCTGACAGAAAATATGCATAAACAAACATCAAATTTGCAAAATTGCAAATATATCCCAAGAAAGAATATAGTTACTGTCTGACTCTAACCCTTGTTTAGTTTGTTTGTTTTGTTTTTTTTCCTTTCAGGATTATTTAGCTTAAATCCTGAATATTTACATTCAGCGTTTAACAGTTTCGTTTCATGAATCCTTTGAGCACCAAGCATTAAACAGGAATATTATTTATATATTTGGAAACATTTTACCATTGTTACCGGGGCTACACCATGTCTTGTTACAGTTGTATGAAGATTCTTGGAACAAAATCCTGGATGCCAAGTTTGTAATGGTGGCAAGAGATCCAGTTGCCAAAAGGTAAGGAAGAACGTGGTCACAGGTGTTTCGCAATTGTCCTCGAAAGCTCACCGTTTTCAAAGAGTTGTTGTTGTGAAGAAGATTCAACGTAATGTACATGATTTCTCCTGTTCTTTAACCAAGTTTGCCATAGTGCATAAAAATGAAATAGTCTTGGTGTGAACTAATGAATTTAAAGCATCCTATGGTATCCTGTTTACTTATTTGAATGCTGTTTTATGCCGTATATTTCACTTATTCACGTATATTTCATTTATATGACGACAGCCAGCGTTATTGTTGGCAGGTTGTACAGTCTCTTATCGCATGTATATCAGGTGAAAATTAAGTCATAAATCAGCACGTAACTAACACCTTGAAATCAGCTTGGAACTTCTTTAGTTGCATGATTACTTCCAGGTAGGCCCATGAGGAAAGGACTTGTGTTTGTATGACAGTCAGGTGTATCAATGCTGAAATATAAACTAACATTCTTATGTTAAATACATATAGATATTTTATATTTTAAGGTGAGCTAATGGGTCATAATTGCCAACGACAGAGTATACTCAAACGTTCTATGACATTCTTTTCTGTATCTTCTGTGAACATTGTTAAAAAAATCCATTGACTCTTGGGTAATACAAAAGGCTGTTCCAACACATTAAAAACTGTGTTTAGATGAGGAAAAACTTTTTCTAACGTCAAAGAACCTAAACATTGGCTGTATTCTTCAGACACTTCCAACCTTTAATGCATTTAATTATCTGAAAGAAAAAAAATTGTTAGTTCTCAGTTGTCGTTCAGGTATGTGTAACCCTCACTGTAAAGCTTCCTTGCACTGCAAACTTACAATGTCACCAGATGGAGCGTCATGTGTGTTGCTCCTGACATGAATACACGTTAATATGTGGGCATGAACATTGACTTGTTGTAAGGGGACAGAGCCATGAAATGACTAAAATATTGCTCAAACCAGAATAGGCCCCAAACCAAGTAACTGTGTATTTTATTTATGTATGTCCCCAATGTTAACTTTGTTGGGCACTTCGGTTTTTTAACTCAGAGTAAAAAAAAAATTAAAGTGTATTACAATGTTTTTCCAAGGGCTGCCTTTGTGAATCCACTCAAAGTGATCAATGATGAAGAAAAGGAAATTTTTGAAAAAGGCGAAGGTAAGTACTATTTTTTTTTATCGTCACTAACATTTAATATTTGTACTGCGGCAATGGTTATTTTAGGCATTCTGGTCATGTGTCATTTGTAGGTTTTAGGTCAGTCTTGTGTGCATCTCTTCATCATGCACAGAGAGTAATCATGCAGTGTTTGTGTCCAGGGAAGAAGAAAAGCTCAAGGATCAGTTTCTGTTTGTGTTTACTTACAATGTATATGTACATGTACCATGTACTATGTTTTATTTCAAACTTGCCCAGTATGTTGACAAACTTTCACTTTTTGTTTCCAAAATTTTTCATGTGTCTTTTCAAACTTTGCCTGTTTGTTTTTCAAACTTTGCCTGTTTGTTTTGCAGACTTTGCGTGTTTGTTTTTCAAACTTTGCCTGTCTGATTCCAGAGAGGAAGAAAAAGCGACAGGATCAGTCCAGCCAGTCCCTGCTGAAAACTCCTCCTGATGCTGAGGAGCGACTTCTGATACATGACCTCTTCCTGCAGACCCTGGACCCTAAGTACGTACATAATGTAGTCTGTCATCGTGTGACTGATACACGACCTCTTCCTGCCGACCCTGGACCCTAAGTACGTACATAATGTAGTCTGTCATCGTGTGACTGATACACGACCTCTTCCTGCCGACCCTGGACCCTAAGTACGTACATAATGTAGTCTGTCATCATGTGACTGATACACGTCTGTCATCGTGTGACTGATACACGACCTCTTCCTGCCGACCCTGGACCCTAAGTACGTACATAATGTAGTCTGTCATCGTGTGACTGATACACGACCTCTTCCTGCCGACCCTGGACCCTAAGTACGTACATAATGTAGTCTGTCATCGTGTGACTGATACACAACCTCTTCCTGCCGACCCTGGACCCTAAGTACGTACATAATGTAGTCTGTCATCGTGTGACTGGTAAAGCTATCATTGCTGCAGAAAGCACCAGCTGTCATTAAATTATTATTACACACTACTTACTCCATAATTTATTATGTATCTCTCTGTATATTGGTTTGAAATTATACAAAATTTGCAAAAAGTAAGCTTTGTTTTGGAAGTGCATGGGAAGGACATCTACAACTTCACAAAAATATGCAGGACACCATGATTAAATTCCTATGTGCAGTGATCATGGTGATGGTAAAATGAAAAGGCAAATCTCATATGAGTTATGCTTTCTTGCTGTAAAATTTGGCCCATTTATTTTTTTTCAGCTCTGCTTCATTTCGTGTGAGAGTGAAACCAGAAAATTCTGTTTGGATGGAGGACACAATGCTGAAAACAATGACAATCTGTCATCCTGAGGTGAGACAGCAGATGAACTGGGGCATGCGAAAAAAGAAAAAAATGTTGGCAGCTACCCAGTCCTGTTGTAGGATATAGGATATTTCATTAGAAAATTTTTGTTTTTTTTATTCGGGCCTATGAAAGAGGTAGACTCAAAAAAATTACAATACTAAATTTCTATTGAAATCCCAGTAAGAACATTACAGTATGAGGCCCTTTTGTGGAGCCTTGACCTAATAGTGTTCCAACATAATATTTTTGATGATGGTCCGAGGCACACTTCCTGTGATTTAATTTATTTATTTATTTATTTGATTGGTGCTTTGTGGCGTACTCAAGAATATTTTACTTATATGACGGCGGCCAGCATTGTGGTGGGAGGAAACCGGGCAGAGCCGGGGGAAACCCACGACCATCCGCAGGCTGCTGGCAGACCTTCCCACTTACGGCCGGAGAGGAAGCCAGCATGAACTGGACATGAACTCACAGCGACCGCATTGGTGGGAGGCTTCTGAATCATTGCGCTGCACCAGCAAGCTAACCGACTGAGCTAAGGAGACACCCGGTCATTTAATATGACCGCTCTGATACATGACATAATGGTGAAATGGTAATGACCTTCAGATTATAGCTTAGAATGTGTGGCACCTTACAATGGATTGATGCTTAAAATGTGTCACGTTGTTAGTATGATACAGTCAGAAATAGTGAAAAGTGTAATTTGTTCCATCCAGAGGTCAGGGGTCAGATTTCTTACGAGTAGGTGGATGAATACTCTTTCTTGAAACACCTTTTATACTTGTAATGTTGTATGGTAATCATGAGCCATTATATTTGTGGCTCAGTCGGTTAACATGCTAACGCAGCGCAATGACCGAAGCCTCCCACCAATGCGGTCGCTGTGAGTTCAGGCCCAGCTCATGCTGGCTTCCTCTCCGGCCACACGTGGGAAGGTCTGCCAGCAACCTGCAGATGGTCGTGGGTTTCCTCCGGGCTCTGGCCGGTTTCCGCCCACCATAATGCTGGCCGCCGTCGTACAAGTGAAATATTCTTGAGTATGGCGTAATACACTAAATAAATAAATAAATTATATTTGTGTTAGGGCCCTCACTGGACCACATGGATAAAAGTGCTGAGTCATCAACTAACTGTTGATTTCCCATACTTTTTTCATCGTTGTACATTTTCGTATATTTGGGATATTTTAGGGAGGAGCTGACAGTTTTGTTCCAGTGTTTCCAGCAAAGTTTACCTGACATGTTTACAGGAACTCCTTTTTTGTCATCACACTTGGACGCATGACGCTACTCATCAGAAAGGTAAAGTGTCGCTGTTGTCAAAGTGTGAATGGCAGACAAGGTGATCCGTGTTAAAGTGTGTGCCATGCTGTGCTGGTAATGCAACAAGTGTTAGCTACTGCTGAATAATTCCAAATATAGGCGTGATAGGAGGATTGGGAGGAATTCCAGGAACTATAGGAGTTGCTTGAGGGCCTTAGGTTAATCGTTTCAGCTATGGTTTGTCAGATGCTGTAGTCTGGTGAATTTGTCTGGCCACTCCGATGACTCAAGTTTCCTCCAACTGATTGCTGTCTTATTAAAATGAAAACTTTCTTGAGTACAACGTTAGACAACCATCAGTTAGTTAGACCACGATCAGTTAGTCAGACACCGATCAGTTACTTAGACAGTGATCAGTTAGTTAGACACTGATCAGTTAGTTAGACAACAATCAGTTAGTTAGACAATGATCAGTTAGTTAGACACCGATTGGTTAGTTAGACACCGATCAGTTAGTTAGACACCGATCAGTTAGTTAGACAATGATCAGTTAGTTAGACACCGATCAGTTAGTTAGCCAAAAATCAGTTAAAGTCAGCCAGTAATCAGTTAGTTAGACACCAATCAGTTAGTTAGACACTGATCAGTTAGCTAGACACCGATCTGTTAGGTAGACAACAATTAGTTAGTTAGACACCGATCAGTTAGTTAGACACTGATCAGTTAGCCAATAATGATGTGTTTGTGCCTGTTTCTCCATAGCAACGGAACTTGTACAACAAGGTGTTTGGGGGTTTCCTGATGAGGAAGGCTTTCGAGCTGGCCTGGGCTAATGCCAATCTTTTGTGGTAAGGAAGGACAAGTTCTTGGATTTTAGTATTGGCCGGGTAGAAAACAAAAAAACGCCACAACACGTTTAGTACTGGACTCACCCAAAGTGTTGAAAATGTTATTTCTATTTGAATGAGGTACCTTTTTTCTTTGCAAGGTCGACTCGGGTTCCAAGCCGAATTGACGATTATTCTTTTGTAACACACATTACTGCCAGTTTGCCTACAGAGCATCATCATAAAAATAGGAATGAACAATCGAACGCACAGATTGGACATGAGGTACTTTAGGTGGGAAAGACTCCCCATTGTCTGACTCACATGGTGTCTGTTTTCCAGCTTTTGACAAGGAATTCTAGAAACCAGTGCTCTTAGTGGCTTTGCTTGAAGTTTGTTGGAAAGGATTTACCGTCCACCATTAATAATAGAAACATTGCTCTGGCTCTTTTGGAGGAGGAGGGCGGGGGGGGGGGGTGTTTGCCTGTCACAACTAATGAAGTTGAACCGTTCAGACTGTTTTCCCTGTAATCTGGGGAATGTCACCATCTAGAAAAAGTTACCATTTGAGTCCAATTAAATTGCAGTGTCTATACCATTTACTTTCGATCAGTCTTTTCCTGTTGTTTTTCAACCATAAACTTGACACTTTTGCATACTCAAAATCTTAGATTGCAAACTTCAGGTAACTTTTTCTGGTAACGCTCAACTAAAATTCTCATTGGAAAAATTTGCTGAATGAATTAAATGTTAAGTTGTGTTTGTGTTATGATAATTTTATCAACTTTTTGCGGTTTCCTCTCACCATAATGCTGGCCGCCATCATATAAGTGAAATATTCTTGGGTTTTGGGTAAAACTCGAATCAGAAAAATAATTAAGAAAATAATCAACTTTTTGTTTTTGCCTTCTGCAGTAAGTACGTGCTGTTAATTTTGTCTAAAATAACAAGGAGACTTAATTTGATAGGAAAGTTAGAATTGCTGAAAATATTGCAAACATTTTCTTCTCCAGTCAATCCAGGCCTTATGTGCTAGCTGTGGATGACATCTTGTTCAGGAAACCAGTTGAGATTGGTTCCCTACTTTTTCTGTCATCTCAGGTGAGTGTATTTGTATAAATAGGAAACCAGTCAAGATTGGATCCCATTTTTTCCACAGTTTCTTTTCTCTTCCTCTCACACTTATGAAATTAGTTTTTGAGGTCTCTGGCCTTCCACTGACTTGTATACATGTAAGTGAAATATTGTTGAATACAGATTAAAACACCAATCAAATAAATAAATACTTGCCACTGGCCGGTGGTTTTGTCCCAGAACTCATTTACAAGTGAAATATTTTTGAGAGAGCATTACATGCCAATTAAACAATCCCAGTCCGAAGTTTTGGTGGACATTGCTCGTGACTACATGTACATGAGTCAGACTGGAATCCAGTAAAGTGAAATAATCACAAGGGAATAGAAAATGAAAATTATCATTATCTCTTATTTTTGTAACTAATGATAAATTTTACATGTATGTATTACAAACACCAGTGTTGTATTTCATATTATCTGCAGATCGTCTACACGACTGGAACTAAGATGCAGGTCAAAGTTCACGCAGAGGTCGTGAACCCCGCGGACGGCCATCATGATACAACGAACATGTTTCACTTTACCTTTGATTCGAAGAAAAACGTCCCTGTCCTGATGCCCAAATCGTATGCAGGTAAACTCTCTGTCTGAACAAGATGATAAAGATATTTGTTGTATTTTTCCATTTTTGTTTAGTTGATTGGTGTTTTTCCATAGCCTGAGTATCACTTATATATTTGATTGGTGTTTTACGCCGTACTCAAGAATATTTCACTTATACGATGGCGGCCAGCAGTATGGTGGGAGAAAACCGGGCAGAGCCCGGGGGAAACCCACAACCATCTGCAGACTGCTGGCAGATCTTCGGACGCACGGCCAGAGGAAGCCAGCATGAGGTGGTCTTGAACTCACAGCAACCGCATTGGTGGGAAGCTTCAGGTCATTGGGCTGTGATCGCGCGCTAACCGACTGAGCCACGGAAGCCCCCACCGGAGTATCAGTTCATTGGTTCAACGTGGCCTGACCAGATTGGGTTAGGTGAAACTGCCCCTTTGTTCACAAACACTTCAGAGGAAAATCTCAAGGGAGAAAAAGAGGTGTGTCTTTACCCTGAATGACATCAGATGTCAAATTTTCTGAAAGGGAAAGACACTGTAAAAATGAACTTATGCTGAATAAAATGACTATTAAAAACTGGTTCTGAAAATACTTGCACTGATTTTTTCTGACTTTTTTTCGTCGAATTGAATGCAGTCAAATCTTTCGAGTGTATGGTGGTGTTATGAACCATATTGATAGTGTGTATGAACCGTGACATCATGTCGACCTCTATCTGATCCTAAGGCATAGATTAAATATCATGTTAGCTTTTCAGTACAGAGGTATACATTACAGAAATGGGCTTCACAAAAACTTAATTCAGAACTGAAAACAAATGCGTATAAACAGTTTTGTGATATCATGGTTGACCGATGTTATCAGGATGGTTCTTAAAACCAACCATACGATCAAAACACTTGACTGCATTTAATTTAGTGAAAAAAAAGGCTGAAAAAAATCAGTAGAGGTATTTTCAGATGCAGTTTTAAGCTCGCCTGTACGAAGTAAGGTGAATTATTGTGAGAGGGGAGAAGTGGTGGTGGCAGTGGCAGGGCTGGTGGTTAAGCTTTTTTGGTTTAGCTCCAGTATAAGCTCCTGGGCTCTGATACATAGATTGCAGGTTAAGTGTTTCTTTTTTTTAGCTCCTGTATATAGGGCTCTCATACATGGATTGATGGTTAGGATTTTTTTATTGCCCCCTAGTCTAGGGTAGGGTGTGTAAATGTACATACTCGGATGGAAGGTTAAGCTTTTTTTGTTTTAGCTGCTGTATAATGGCGCTCATACTTGGCTTGACTGTTATGCTTTTTTCTTAACTCCAACATACAACTATAGAAAGTTAAGTTTTGTTCTTTTTTTATATTTTTTGTAATTTTTCTGTAAAAGGCCTGCTGATGGAAGGTTGAACAGTTTATATTAGTTTTACTTTTATTGGCTTTGTAAATGTTTTTTAATGATTTTATTTGATAGGCTTTCCATGCAAAAATTGACCAGTCATATAAACTGGACTTTGTTTTCCGTATTAAACATGTTCTCTAGAAAACCTCCATGCAAGGTAACAATTTCTTGTACACAGGGTTTCTGTGACTTTTTTGCCACTTTTTGAGATTCCTGGACATTGCCAAAGTTATCATTTTTGCAATCAGGAAAACTTTCGTGGAGGGCTACAGTTTTTATGCACATGCCTACCTGCACGTATCAGAACAAGATTGGTATTGGTAACATTTTCCTGTTTTGTGGACACACTTATTCAGATTGGCTTCACTCTGTTCTCCTGGAAACACAGATTTCCATAAGCCGTTCTTGTAGGGCTACAGTTTCTTATGCAAACACGTAGCTAGATAAGCGTTTTGTCCCTCAAGCTTCTTTACCAGATTTATAGTGTCAGAAGTTACCTTAGTGTATTGTATACCAATTTATCTGGTATACACATTATCAGTGGAAAGCTTTCCCCATCTGTATTAGTACTAGGAGCCTATGACACGGGCCGATGCCAGTCCTATACTACGACGCAGTGTATAACCCACCCACACAGACAGTGACTATCGTCAGCTGAGTATTTTCTCAACCAATCAAAGGGCTGCAGTGGCCACTCGTAGTGCACGAATAGCTAATCGTGGGAAGGGATTTGCATATCAAAGACCACTCCAGAGAGTCGATACTTGAACACCCCACAATGAAGATTTGTTGTACTACCGCACATGCCATAGCTCAACATTTGTTCAGCCATTCAAAGGGTTACAATTGTTCATGGATTGCTGAACGCAGTTCACATTTTGCATGTCAAAGACCACTGCCTCAGTTTTGTGCATGGAATCCTCAAAATGACGTCTCCTATCACCACAACGGTTTAGAATTTTTGTCTTTATTCTGATTGCATTGTCTAATTGATTGCTGTCGCATGTGAACTGGTGCGATTCTCTGAATGCCTTGTTTATGGTTTTCTTATCGTAACTTCATTTTTACGTGGTCTTTCCCTTTATTGTCACAGTTTGTTTGTTTATTTATTTGATTGGTGTTTTACGCCATGCTCAAGAGTATTTCACTTATACGACGGCGGCCAGTAGTATTGTGGGAGGAAACCGGGCAGAGCCCGAGGGCAACCCTCGACCATCTGCAGGTTGCTGGCAGATCTTCTCACGTACCCACGGAGAAGAAGCCAGCGTGAGCTGAGCTTGAACTCACAGCGACCGCATTGTTGGGAGGCTTCCGTCACTGCACTGCGTTAGCGCGCTAACCTACTGAGCCATGGAGACCCTTGTGACACTACAGCCTCTCCCAGAGGGACCCGACATGTTTCATTCTCGAAAACCACACGTCAGTAAAATGTGTATGTAAATGAGCCTGTGCAGGGCGGGCGAGAACTGTACCTGTAAGAAGGCATGGTTACTCTGTGCCTGGGAGCTGGTATATGTCTTGTAATAGTTTTGTCTCATCTGTCACTCTGTACCTGGGGGCCTTGGTGTCAATATTAAAGCAGCTTGCTATTTGGTGCAGTCTAACATAAAGTTCAATGAAGGTCACTTGCTTTCTTCAGGTGTGGAAAGTTTGTAACTATGACGTGCCACAAGTGGCTTACTCCTGTCCCTACCCTGCCCCCCTCCGACCCTTTAACTACAGTAATAGTCTGGGCATTGAGTATGGCATTGAACAGCAAGAAAAAAAAAATAAACGACCACAAAAAAACTCATCAATCAATGTAACACGCATTTAGTAATCGGCTGACCCAATTTTAACTACACAGTGCTTTTCTCTTTACACAGAGTCAATGATGTACCTGGAAGGAAAACGACACTTCGATAGTTGAACTGACATCTCTCTGAGGTGGAGACCAAACTTGTATGTATTATATTCCAGATTAATTTAATGAAACCTTAAATAAAGCGTATCAAGAAGTTTCAATACCGTCACAGAGTTTGAGATACCGCATGCAAATGACACAGGTCTGTTGTAATATGAGGAGTCCCAGCTTGGCGGGTTTCTACTAGTGATTTCAGCGTTATTATAATCATAACTAAGATCGGCAGTGGTAAGGGTGAGGGTGATGTCACGTGGTAGGGTGACGTCAACTCATTGAAAAATGTCCTTTTCTCAGTGACCATCGGAAAAGTGGGTCAGCGATGAACAATAGCTCAAGCTATTCTTTACAATTCCCTAAAGATTAAATGGAATAGATGTCCTGTACCACAAAACATTCATGAATAAGTTGTTGTAACTGCTTTGAAAAAGTATAATATACAATTAATTATTCATGATTGGTGTATGTACTTCACTTCTTACTTGTAGATTGGATAATTTTAAGATGTTTTGAATGGGTTTTTTTTCTTAATGGTCCCATGTTTGTTTGATTATTCAACATAAACTATAAAAGAAGATAAGGTAAGCGAAATCATACAGATGACAGGAATAAAATCTTCTATAGGTTTATGTTACCCCATGTGTATTGGGGTTAAATGTATTGAAAAATGGAATCTTATTGGTCAAATTTCCGGTGCCCATGTAAAGATTTTGTTATGCAGGTTTATGCTGTGTTAAACTAAAGTCCTAATAAATGTGTGGCTACAATATTCATCCTTCATTGGCTTAGACCTTAAGAATGATATGGAGGGAATTAATTGTGTCAAAATCTATTCTTCTCAATATAAGAGTCAATATCAAAATTGTGTAAAATATTGTTTTATTGCATAAATATGTCTTTTAAATTAAATCTTCAGTGCTTAATGTGAAGGGAACAATCTAAATTTCACAAAGAAGTGTGTTGTTTTATATTTATGTGCACACTCTTTAGATGTGCCATACAAGACGTGCCAATTTATTTTTACGTAAACACTGTTTGAATGTGCCATACCGAACAACAGTTCCAGGTATACAAAATGCTATATTTTTTACTGTGTAAGTGGTTTGCATATATGCTAATGATTTGTAGAATTTATTTTTATACTGTGCTTGTTTTCTGACTGACACTCAGGGCGTCCTGTAAATCCTCTTTTTGTCATGTTTGTCGTCTTTTACGCTACATGACACCTACTCACATTGTCATGGTTGTTTATCACTGGACCATTTTACGAACAGGGTGTAAGTTATGTCAGTTGTAATTGTCATGCCGACACATGATACTCAAGAGATATGTCGCCATGGTAGTTACGTCACTATGGTAGTTATGCCGCCAGGGTGGTTACGTCGCCATGGTAGTTACACATTACGCCCTCTTTGACAAAACCTTACTCCCTCTTCACAAAACGGACGCTTGCTTTGTGTTGTTGTACCGGAACTGTCATGACGTTGTAGTTCTTCTGATATACCTGTTGTATCCAACCTTGAGTTGATAATGGAATATTTTCTAGTCTTTCTTTTGAAAGGTGAACTTGTTCTTGTACTGCACTTACTTATCACTTGCCGAGCTTGCATCATAAAGCAGTTCATATAAATCCAGTTTTTAAGAAGTATGCTTTGCCAAAGACTTACACTATATTTTATCTTTGAGTATAATTGAATTCCATTTACGCATTTGCATTGTTTACATGTATGTATTGTTCTACCATGGGCAGATAACCTTTCTGTTTTGCTTCAGTAATTCCCTAGTAAGGATTAAGCATAATTACTTCTAATAATCCTTTCCATTTGGCTCTAGAACTACTGTAACTACAGTAATATGTTATGACTTGTGTTTGTTATCCCAGTGAAGTTACTTCTTTGTAGGTATCATGTTTTGTGATCATATTTGGCTGAGTACTTCGTTTTACTTGATACTCCACATGTGCTCTTTTGCTTATATATATGATAGCCAGAGTCATTGCATTCCTAGGATTTGAGCCAGGTTGTTAATTATAGCACACCAAAGCTGTTTGTTAGTTACACACTATTAAAAGACTTTAGCAAAGTACTTTACAACAAGGATATTATACACGTCATTATTGCACACACTACGGACATTAATTAATTATTAAATCATTGCATAGATATACTTTATTAGATATTACTTTCTAAGGGGATCTGTTAACTGTTGTATCAATTACATGTAGTTACTGCACTCTAAGAAGGTTATATAGTTATTGCATGTATTACTTACTGCATATTTGGTAGTCCTTGGTATCAGTCATTGCACACTAATGATATCACTTATTTGTTGTACAGAAGGGTACAATTTGTTTGGTTATTGCATAGTATTGGTGTTTATTAGTTAATTATTGCTTACTAAAGGCATTGGTCAGTTACATGTACTTAATGTACACAAAAGATATTTTTTGTGGAAAACTTCATATTTTTGCCAACTTTTGCTTAAAATGTTTTTGTTCCAGGGTAAAATTTCCATGTACAGATGTGTTGCATTATTTAATACCCTACTTTAAGACTCAAATGAGGATGAGGACGGAAAAAAAATTCTGAATTTAAAATTTCATAACGACACTGAACCTTGTGTCCACAATTCTGGTCTGTTAACTGTTCATGGAATAACATGCATTTAACGTATCCTGGTTTCCACAAGGACTCCATCTTTTTTAACTACCTTACAGGATTTACTTTTGTCAGTCATTTTATGTCCAAGTTATTTTTAGTGTGTAATACATGGTTATCATGTCCTGTATTTTTAGTGTGTAAGACATAATTGCCATGCTCTGTATTTTAAGCGTGTAAGTTAGACATGATTATCATGTCAGTTATTTTTAATATGTATTTTAAGAAACCTTTAGATCTCTATCTCAGGCTGTCAGGGTTCTGCAGAATAGTTCACAGAAAAGTGGAAGAATGACTGAACATCTGTGTGTAAATGTTCATATTGTCAACCGATATTTGTCATATTCGTAAAATTCTCCATGGAAGTGTAGAGGATATACTAAAAATGTGGTGTAGCTGTTGATGATATAGGTACGAACCTGTATACCGCAAAGTCCGTGTCTTATTTCCTTGGAAAGAGTCAAAACTGAATCGGGCTTGGAAATCCGTTTCCATGAGGAGTGACTTCCCCTTGATTTGGAATTCTCAATCATAATCGAGATGATCTGGATAACCGTGAGCATGTTATTTGCTAATGATGTGTTTGGGGTGTTTGGGTGTAGTTTATACATCAGCATTCCTCATTGTTTGCGTCTTGATATTTTGATGATTCTGTTGGGCATGGATGTCGGCCTATACAATTAATAAATAATGAAAACCTTCATGGGACAGACCAGCTTTACGGCTTCACATGGAAACACTGTGATTTTGTTAGTGGAGACGAATCAGTGAATGCCCTCGTAAAGAGACACCCTGAGAAAGGTGTGAAATATTTGAGAAACTTGAGATAGTGGATATGTTATGTAGTCAAGCAGACATATATCCTTAGTGCTGAGTAGCGAATGCATGCTTTTGTTTCTGTGCTATATTCTTGTACCACAATCATGATATACGTATATTCTTTGGTACAACAAGCCCCACTTGCGTTACGACATTGGCCTGTGTCAATTATTAGTTACGTCGTTCGGTTTTCAAGAGCCGGAATTTATAGAGAAAAGAGTCGTTGCAGAATGGAGTGAACTTTTGCGGATAATGGATGAGTAATGGTGGTAGAGCGATTCAGTTTCATTTATGAAACTGAGGTACATATACTGCATAGTAATTATTACATTGTAAGTCACGTTTGCACTGTTTAAATCTCACCTTCAGTCAAAGACTTTGCTGGAATGGGCATTAATTTGATATATGGTATGATTCCGATATCCTATTTTTGTCTGCAGTTATTCAGACATCGTCAGTATGTTGCTGTTATAATACCTATTCCTGATGATCATTTATATAGGCTTGTATTCTTGTATCTCTATGGTACAGAAAACTGTATGAAAGTTGACTTTAAATAAAGTATGGTCACAGAATCGGAAGGTAGTAAGAGCATTAGTGCAGTTGTAGCTTCTTTTTTGTGTCGTGATGTTCTGCATGTCTCATGCTAAACACCTTGATGTTTAGCAAAGTAGTTTATATGGACAGCTGACCCGATTTTTGCGTATCTGCGTGTAATATACGCGGGACGGCTAGCGAGATTTGGAGGTTGTCATCTTTCATGATAAACTTCGTGATCCGGGTTATATTCCCATTGAGCCAAAATTGCGGAGCGGGGGTTATAACCACTGCCATCGTCAGGCAATGTTAGTCCGAGTACACTGACAAGGATGTTGAGAACTGATTATGGATATCCCATAATCATGCCTCCTCAACCTCTCGTCAGAGTCCCCTGCCTTAACCAAAGTGATGACTGACAGATTGCTGCGAACTCTAGCTGGTGAAATCCACGTGGGAACATCCCCCCTTCCCATGGCCACACATAATTTTGTGACGGTAATGCGATCAAGTACCATTTCTAAGAAGAAGGCATTCAGTCTGTGTTAAGTGCTTATTCACCCTGCAATCTATGAATCACCCCTTTGGCAATGGACGGGGTATTTGACCAGAAGTTGAGGATTCACGATTTTGGCGTATCGAAATACTCCTCAACCCACTAGTCAATGTATTCGAACCAACACTATATGTTTGTTATGTTTGATCAGAAACCATTAATCTTGTAGCTTCAGAAGCTCTCGTTTTTCGCTGTACTGTGGTTAGAGCAGATGAACAGCAAATATATCTGGGTCCTTCTAGGAAGGCTTACACGGACGTTGGTTGACGACTGCTGAACTCGTCAATACACGAAACCCGATATCTTTCATCAATGCTGCGTACAAGCCTGTACTTCACATATACGCAGGAAAATCTTTAAGCAACTTTCCAAAGGTGGGTGGATTTACCCGGGCACTCCAGCTGCCACGAGCTGTAAAAATGACCCATATTGCGTAAGTTCTTGAGTTTGGGTGTCAAACAACAAGCCGCCTTTTTTGTAGAGAGAATGGAGGTGTAAAAAGTTTACCTCTTGTTCCCGGTGAAGACGCCTCACAATTCGTACTGATAGCACTGGCCCGGCCATTCATTGATAACGTGTAACAAATTACAGTTAATGTCAATGCAGTTATTTTTCTAACTCAGCTCAAGCCATGGTTCCAGGGTTGTGAAGGTAAATACCTTTTAAACATTGCCATGAAAAGTTGGAATAAAACACTGAGGTAAACTGACAGGAAGCATATTATTTTTCTCTCTGTGCTCTTTTTTTATATTTATCTCATCTGTGTTTAAACCATAACGCCGACAAGATCACTGAGGTAGTATAAAAGACAACGGCTTATGGAGCAAAACCAGAGCAGCGCGACGTTGTGACAGTTGGCAAATGTGCACTCGTAGCCAGAGCAGCGACGACATTGTGACAGTTGGCAAATGTGCACTCGTAGCCAGAGCAGCGACGACATTGTGACAGTTGGCTAATGTGCACACGTAGCCAACGCAGCGATGACAGTGTGACAGTTGGCAAATGTGCACACGTAGCCAACGCAGCGATGACAGTGTGACAGTTGGCAAATGTGCACATGTAGTCAACGCAGCGATGACAGTGTGAGAGCTGGCAAATGTGCACACGTAACCGGTGAAATCCGGCCTCTTGTCAGTTTACCTCAGTTACGGTTTAAATCCAACTGTTCATGTAAATGCTTAAATAAAGTATCTTACACATCCCCTATCTCCATGGCCTAATTGGAAATAGGTAAAAGTTGTGGTGATGTTACCTGCTTTACCAGAAGTCACTCGTCTAGAATTATTCACAGTGCTGTATTTACATCACATTTAGTAAACTATAACATGAAAACAAGGCCAAAGGCCAGAGGACAATTCATTTGGGTGCTCAGTTCACCGGCAGAATGGTGCGAAACAAATCTGATGGAGTGACATCATTCGAAATCAATATACAAAATGAATTCAGCATCGATTTACGTGGAACTTCGTATATCTTGACCAACTTTATATAATAAACCCTAAATGAACATACCCCAGATTCCTGGGCCTTGTAATCAGCTGTTGAAAAGTACTTCAGAAACCAGACCTGGTATGAACTTCGATTATGACGAAACTCGGATTTGTTTTGTTTCAAAGCAACACTGATACTAATACTATAGATTGACTTAAAAGGATTCATGAAAATGAACTCTAAAACGAAAATTATGGTTTTAAAGGAAGTTAAGAATTTAAGTCCTCCTTCCCTCCCCCTCTCCCTCCCGCCAAGACACAGGAGGTTTCAGATTCTGACTGGGCTCAATAACATTCAAGGGAGAAGATTTATACACAGTGTTCGATCCTGGCCTCTATCCAAGAGAAAAGTTGTCTAGGAATTCATGTGTTTTTTTTTTACCTTTTTTGTCTTCATTGGAAACTGTCAACTGCTTCTCTCTGCATGAATCTGTCCTAATATTTTGTATTTTATGTACTTTCCTTGTTCTTTGGTGGTTTGTGTTATTTATCTTTTTTGGAAAATGGTCTCCTGACTGTTGAACCGGAACGCCCATTTTGGTTGACGGCTGGTATACGAATGTCGGTTTCCACGTCTAGGTTCATCCAGTGTTTCTTGGGGAAACATTTCAAATGCTTCCGACTGCACTTTTCAGAACGAAACATTGCAACATGTTAGACCAGGGGCTGTGGTCATCAAACGGTTGGTGATATCAAGAAGGACTCTAGACACTTGTCTTGAAAGTTGTACTTCTATTTATTCACTGGACATTTCACTCCGCAGAGTGAAGTCCTGAAATGGTTTATATATTAGTCCATGTGTGGGTTGCTTGGTAACGTTGCCATAGCCACTTCCAACATGGACTGAAGATGTTTGAACAAAGGAATAACAAGTATAAACAATAAAACAAAAAAAGAATTAAAATACTGATTGGAGGATTAACACTGATGTAGGTAACTTCAATATCCGTAAGTTACTTATAAGCATACACGTCGGAAACTGTCACCTGTGCAGGACACCTGGTCATAGTATTATCGTTAAAATGAAAGACAGTGCATATTTTAAGTTATATTTCCCTGAAAGAGTGGAAAATATCATATTTATTTCGGTAAAGTATTTTTTCTAATAGCTACTATGACAGCGGAAACTGACAGTTGACCGTGTTCCGTCGACTAGCATGAAACGCAGTCATTCTCTCTGGGCTGTTACATATTTCTTCCAAGCGCGGAACATTCTTGTCACCTGCAGACTGTACTAAGCTGCTGGGGTAACTTAGGTATATATGCAAATTTATAGCACGAGGTGATCAAGAAACTTACACCCATCACAACACAATTGTCTGAAAATACTTTGCAGCGTTGTTCACACCTATATTTGTTATAATTAAAACATATAACATTAAGCAGTGTCCTGTTGCTATGTTCCCATGTTACATTGACAAACAACCAGCCAGACCTCGCCCTCATAGATGTGGACCTTTCTGCTTTGGGGAAAGGGAAGGCCTTTGGACCAGGTGTGACCGTTGTGGTAAATGAGCTCTATTGGTATCCACCTACTGACCTGGTATATGCCGCTGTTGTATTTGTCCTCAACGGCAATGTCCCGCAGGACGATTGCCCTTTTAATGACTTTTTCCAGTTTAGCCACATCAACGACCGTAGCGCCCGTTTCATGCACTCTCTCCTCCCACTCTTGGATTTTCTGATGCCTTGTGGGAGCGAGGACCTGTCCCCTCAAGGCGCCCTCGAAGTGCTCCACAGCTCGCTGGGCCATACAGTTGAGATCGCCATCCCTCAGGGGAGCGAGGTTGGCTGGGTCTGGGTCTTTGACTGGGTAGATCCCATACACGACAAGGTGACAGGATAGGCCTACTGATAGAACACGCTGTCAATCCCAGTCAGAGAGAGTGAAATCTCAATGATAGCCTGCTCCCTTTACCTCTCAGTCCGGACTGGGTCAACCTTGTCTTCAACCGCCCAGTCGCCTTCGTTCCGGTGACGTAGGAACTTGACTCAGAGTAAGAAATCGTCCTCCTCAGGAAGCGGGATGAGAAGCTGAGCCGCCCTCGCATCAGTCATGCGGGCAACTAGGGCCAGTCGTCCAGGTCTGGCGTGCATACCATCAGCGATTTCAATATCGCCGATGTCGAGTGGGTCCTCCGCTTCCATCCGCCACGTGGAGAAGACCACAGTGGCGCCATCAACTTCAAACTCGCCTTTGGCATCGTTCAGAATCTCAACCCATTCATCAGCCGGGGGCTGGACCAGGGGAGGGGCCTGATCATCTGTGTCCATGAATGGCCGTTGTGTCCTCAACGACCGATGGAGGCGGTTTTCAGCGTCTTCCGGAATAGGTTCATCGAGAATATACCCAGGTTCATACTCTGCAAGAATCTCATCAATCAAGTCATCCATGGTAGTCATGTTGCCGGATGGGTATACCATATGGGGCTTCGTCTCTAAATGGGCATTTCGTTGCCCGCTTATCACATCGCCTGGATGGGCATATCAAATGGGACCAGACGTGCCAACTCTTTCCGTCATGCCCTCTGATCACGCCTCCGCGCATTTCGATATCCACACGCGAGACAAAGCCTTCGTTAGTAACACCAACCCCGCAAATCTGGCAAGGCTGTGTACATGAGCCCTTACGGAATTTTCCAGGTGAACCTTACAGAAATCCCCAAGGCAGCTTTCACCGCAGAGATCTGTTCAGCTTAAGGTGAACCACTTGCATGTTATGTTCCTTGGGCATGTTGGATTGTTCTGGTATATCAGCAATAGCCTGAGTATCTTTGAAAGAAGAGCCCGGGCCTGCAAGGGTGGCGAACCGTCTCTTATTGCTCTCCTATATCTTGTGAATGTGAATGGGTGTCTGTCTACATAATTAATCGCCAATTATTTAGGTAGCTGGACACCATATGGCTTGATGTGTTGCAAAATTAGTCGAAACAGGGGTAGGGGACCGCCCTGGGGCGTGGGGAGGCTCCCAATAGTTAGTATGCTCCTCCCTCCCCCGCTATAATCCATACTTCGAACGAAGATAATCCAGGAACGATATCGTACAATTTCAAACAGGTTTTACATTCAAGAGAAAATTTTATAATCTCTTTAATATACAGTGTCTGCCTCGCGAGCTGTCTTTCACTTTAATAACACTTGCTCTTTTTGCCGCAGTCTGTTTATTAGGTAGAGACCTGAAACGCATTTTCCCGACATTGACCATGATTAAAGCAGAAGATTAGGAGTTATTTTTGCCAAAGCAAACTTGAAATCGTGTTTATGGGAATAGACTGCGCGTCTCGGCTCGGTTCCGGGGAATAAGCGCACGTGAAACCCTGCATCTGGTTACAGATTTTACAAGAGTCAGGATACAAGTTGTACAGATATTCAAGTACATACGCTACTGCTTTTAGAGCCTCAGGTAAACGAGTTCACGCCAACTGGGTGGTAAGTTTGGCTCCTCTACCATATATGGCCCTCACGAGTTCAGCCCCGAATGGCCCGTAGATGAAAATTTGATCGCTCTTGTACTTCAGCCTGTACAAACCCTCCAGGCAGCTCGTTGCCATGGCCGTTCCACCGCAGATCAGCACCTTACATCCCTCAGTGCTAGCTTTGAGATACTGCTTCAGGAACGCAACACCCATCACCCCTGTTGGACCGGCCCAATCTCCATCCGGGTCGTGTAGAGTGTAGATGATCTTAATTCTGGGGTCTGAGGTCAAGACGTCCAGCTCAGATTTGAAGAGAAGATGTTCTCTGTCAGTTGCCTGGTAGAGCAGTGTGACGTTTGTTTTGTCGGATTTGTTTTTGGCCACAGCGCGAACGATCTGAATTCCTGGCGTGACGCCGATGCCGCTGCACAAACAGATCACGTGCTTCAGTGTGTTTGGCTCGTATTCAAAACCTCCGCAGGGTCCCCGAAAGTTCACCTTTTGACCTGCGCCAAAAATTGAAAATACTGTCAGACTGTATGGCCAATCATTAAATGTATGTGTACAGCTAAAGTGGGTGAGTTTAAAATATGACTCATTGCCAGCTAGCAGCACGCAAAATTATTTTAGTATTTACACAAAGGAAAAAGTTTTAAAATATTCTCTGTCACTGGATTGTGATCATTTACCCAACAGCACAGGCAATTTCGACCTCGGAGGCTTACCTTCTTTCAAAGACGCCAAAAATCTTGCCAGATAACCTTGATTCTCGTAGCGGACCACTATTTCCAGGTGTCCGGTGTCCTCTGGGACAGACGTAGGGGAGATGAACCGACCAACCGTGTCTCCGTTCACAGGCATCTTGATCTCCACGTACTGGCCAGGATATGTTCCAAGATGGCGAACTTCCGCCGGAAAGTCAAAGGTCATCTTGACAACTTTGCCGTCGCTGGTGAACGGCACGATCGTCTTCAGAGTAAGGTGGGAGTCTTTATTGGGAGAGACTGCTACAGACGCTTTCGTAACCTCGTCGGGAATCCGAGCAGGAGCAGTGTTGAAGGGGTCGTGGAAGTAAATATCATTTTTAGCCCTGTCCGAAGCTTTCTCATCCTCCTGGCCTTCTTCCAACTTTAATTCGTAGGCTAGGCGCTCTACCAGGTCCGATTTCTGAGCTCGTGATAGCTTCTTCAGCTCTGTGTTCAGACTGCGCTCGTCAAGTTTTTGAGACCTGAAATTAACGAGGAGCAATGGTGAAGTTATCGGGCAAAATGAAACAGTACCAAATAATTGAGAGGAAAATGCAAAAATTTATTGCAATGCATATGACGGATTTTTGTTTTGATCTTTGATGCTAATGTATTATTTCTTTTATTATGTTTCACTTAATACAACGGTGACGAGGTTTATGTGTGCAATCAATCGGAATGGACGAAAAACACTGATTCATTGGAGTAGTTTATTATTGACATCAGTGAAAGAATTCTGTGCAAACTAAGTAACCTTTCGCTTCATCGTGTATAATCTGTCTGAACAGAGAGAAATCTATCTAAATAGAGCGAAATAAAAAAAACAGAGACAGCAGATACCATGCCAGCCTTACCAATAATCCAAAATATCCATTCCCAAGAGAACTGTCTTTCCTACGAACTGCCGTAGAACCTCATTGGATGGTCCCATTACCCAACCAGCTTTGCCATCTCGGATAAGTCTCTCCAATCCTACCAATCAAATACTTCCTTTGAAATCATTTCAACTGAACACAGCTAACAATTCTACAGTTTTACTCATCTAATATTCAAGAGTTGTTTTATTCTGAAGGGTGTTTACTATCGCAAATTCGTTCAGGAAGGCTCCTCACCTCGAAGGTCCTATTCGGGCTGCCCGGAGAGACCACAACCCTGGCACACCCCACTTAAGCCCACAATAAATATACCTAGCCCAACTCGTTTGGGGCCCATTTTCAGCCCTAAAGGGCTGGCCCATTTGGGGCCCTCCTGGAACAATGTGTCAGTATTAAAAAGAATCCGATCAAGGCCCAATTTGCAGCCCGCTTTGGCCCCACAAGGGCCCCAACTGTCAGTGTTGGTAGGGTTTCCGCGACCACGCCAAGCCCGAAGATTTAAAAAAAAATCGGAAGACTCCGAACCTCACTCTGCGCCATCTGCGCTATCTGAATAATGCTGGCCGCCGTCGTATGAATGGAACTCTTGCGTACGGCGTAAAACACCAATCAAAGAAGTATATCAAACAATAAATGAACAGAAAAAAATTAGGAATAAGCTGAGTTGTTGGATATCACAGAAGTCCGCAAGGTTTCAGCACAGGCATCAATCTTCATCCCACGTATAATCTGTTATCTGGCTTCTTAATAGTTAATTGATTAATTAATTAATTAGTTAAATGCTTATTATTCACCAAGATCAGTTTTGAATCCGCTTCCGCCACAAGCTCTCAGCATCACGTCCGTCGCATTGGCAACGTTTTTCGCCGCTTCAAATTTCAACTGCCAGAGCCAATGCAGAAAGCCAAATCTGTCGAAAGGGGAAAAAGAGATTTCTGAATATGTGGATCATTGGATGGCACGGTGAGTAATCTATTCAAGTAAGAAGAATCTAAGCGTCAAATCAACACTCGCAGATGCGTTCTGGGTCCTTTCAAGCACATACAAAGATCTTAATTCAACCCCCCTCCCCGGATTTCAATGTGGCGATTTTGTCACACAGGCGATTGATGTTCTTCTGTATCAAAAGGGTGTAAAATGTGATTGTGAATGGAATCCATATGTTTTCATGATAACACACATTCATTTGTATCAGTACTGGTTTTGATGTGAAACAATGGCTATACAAGTATGGGAGTGAGCACTGTTGAAGCAGTGGTGGAAATTACTCAGTGAAAACGTCATTTACTATCTTGTAAAGCGTTTTACGTCAATATCGGTGTGTCCGCCTTGTACGCTGGTCACAACCTGAACCTTGCTCCGCGGCATTAGTAATACGTCTGTCCAGTTTTCGAGAAATGAGTGTTAAATTTTTCCACTTATATATTCTATGTCTGTTAGTTTAAGGGGTGGGGGGAACGGTGTTAAACCACCCATCTTTGGCAAGTTAATGAAAAAGTAACTACAAATTCCCTGTCCAAGGCGGGAAGAGAGTGTACACTTTAGGAATCGCACTACTTACTCACTGTGTTGCACCCCGTTCCCGTTGTGCGAAATAACTATGAGTATGTATCATTGTAACTATTTGTAGTAACGTGAACGGGCATAGCACAGAGAGAGTAACCAAGACGGCGACGCCACTGATAGTTGGCAAATGGCACACGTTTCCTATCATTTAAGGTCTGTTGGGGTTTTATTCTAACTTTTCATGTAAAAGCATAAAAAGTAACAATTTGGAGAACGCCCCTCCGCCCCTCCCTTCGTCCTTAAGACAACGGCTTCAGCTGGATTAAGTTAACATACACACATTAATGTTAACTGCAATTCAGTAGAGGTCACTGGTCTGGAAATACTCAAAATGTTGTGTTGTCATTACTTTTAGCAAACAATTACATGAAAGCTATGCAGCTTGCGGGGATGCTTAAAAATCCAAAAGACTACAGCCTCGAGTGTAATAGCGAAGTCCTCATAGAGTGTAAAGCAGAAGAGCAAAGACAGTCTGATATAAAGCCATGCGGTAAGTGCCAGGTGTAAACCAACGTCAACGTTTTACAAGGAAACTATCATTTTGAACTTGCCAGTGGTATTGCTTGAACAGCGTGGCTAATTACGAAACCTAATTTTTTCGCACAACGGTGAAGTGATTAATGCTTGCAAACGTTACCTGGGCAAGAACCCTGGGTCATTTTCGTGCTTTGACCAATCACATTTGTTGGTGGCTTGGTCCAATCCAGTTGCTAGACAAAACGCCATTAGCCGAGCTGAGTTCGTGTCACTCACAGATTCCCCGAAGTAATCCTGCATAAACAAGAATAACAACAACACATCCTTATTAGGTTGTTGCGCTAATTTTCAGGATGTCATTGATGTCATTTTAACACCCTGTTCAAGTATTATACATTTATTCGATGGCGGTCAGATTTTATTGGCGGAGGAAAGCGGACTGCCAGGTTTAATAAACCACTGATCTTTGCCAACTTACTGACGAATTTTCCCACGGATGACGGACATATAAGTGAACCATATGGGTAGCAGACAAGTGGTTTTCAACGTAATTTGGACTGGCTGCGCGCCCACTTTAGATAGTCGACCGCTTACTGTCTGTAAAATGCCACAAGCAGTGAAAGTGGGGAAGTTTACGAATTCCTCGTCCAAGGTGGGGTTTGAACTTGCACATTGTGTGTCCTGGCGATTGATAGAATAAAGATTACCCGAGCGGAATGCTCCTCTCTTGCCTTCATGAAATTCTAGTTTTTGTTCTCAGGCAAATCAAACTGATTGTAAACTGAGTGTTTTATACGAAGACAATAAGTAAAACAAGCTGACTGTCACACATCGCTAAGGCAGAGTCGAATGCGGATATTTCACAATGCAAGAGGAAACAGATATGTTTCTTGTACTTTAAGAATTTGTCTTTTCTCTTTTCTGTTAGTCTAGACTTCAACGACTGCAATTCCTAACTACTCACAACGTGAAACACGGTCCATGTTGTAAGAACTATTTTAAAAACAAAATACCGGTTATGAAGCAAAAATAGCTTTTGAATAATTGCCAGGTTATGAAATATGTTCAACTTTTGGAAACGTAAATTACGTAAAAAGGAGTCAATTTTACTTCAAAAGCAGTTAGCAGGATTGTTTCAAAATTGGTAAATTCTCATTTCAAAAGCGGAACTTATTTCAAAGGTGATAAATGTTCATTTCAAAACCGGTGCCTGTTTCAAAAATGGGCTCTACGCACGTTATTGGAAAAAGCCATTTGGACATTATATCTTACTTGTATGGTTGGGTAATCACACACGCGCAGCCCAACATCGGGGTGACCTTTGCTAGTCACGTGCTTCTTAGCGAGATCAACACAGCCCATCGAGATCCCGTTCCAACAACAGGACGACAGGAGCAAGAAGAACGGATCCACAGTCTCATCATTCGAGACACTTCCGTCACCTAGGCCACCGCCGACCAGAAATACTCAGTAAAACATTTGGCCAGTGTGAACATTTGACTGCATTCAATTGACGGGAAAAAAATCTTAAAAAACTCGGTGAAAATTTTTTGAGACACTTTTTAATGGTATTAACCATAACTTTATTTATGTGTCGTCCTTGCCTTTAAATCACAAACTACATAGAACTTTATTTCTATGTTCTGCTAAGTAAAACACTTTTGCTTAAGCATAATTTTTTGGGGAAATCTAATAATCCACATTCGCATTTCAAGCTGCACTCTGTTACACTTGCCACAACAGAGCAGCCTTGGTCATATTAGCACTCCGTAGCTGACAGATCTCATTGAACTTTGAATTTGAAGCTGCTTTCTAAACAACAACATTTCAAGACACACTCTCTACTTCGTTTATTTATCCATGTAGTAAGCTTGTCACCGTTGGGTTATGCCATAGGTCATAGGGGGAAGAATTGTCATCCAGTCCTCCTGTACTGCGAGATCTCACGATATTTCAACTGAAGCAAATGATGGCCCTCCGAAACGCGAATATGTCTTATTTACATGGCATATCATCTAGGTAAGAAACAAACTGTAACATCGTCAGCACCGTGAGCTGGTGTACCACATGTCTGTTGGCCTGTCATTATATCTGAGAGAAACTCACGTGGAAAAACTCCTTTCTTCTGTATACATTGCCGTTGTAAGTCACCGGCTTCTGTGCAAGGCCAAAAACCTCTCGGCATGAATTCATTTTTCCTAACTTTTTGACCAACCTTTCATTCTAATGGTATGTCCATTTTGATTGAAGAGTACAGATGTACTGTTTTGATTGGTGAACACAGATTTATTGAGGGCTTGATTGCGTCCTTGTCGATGTAACAGACTCACCGATTGGTCCAATCATCCGGTCTGGCGTAAGCAATGCTTCAGCAACAAGAGAGCCAGATTGATTTCCACGGAGTCCTAGCGCCGACCAATCGTCAGTGTTGGCACGTATTTCATTCTGTAAGAAACGGGTACTAGCACTTTATCGCACTTGATCGACACACATTTCTGCAAGGTTATGTGGGACTGAAAACATATTCTCGAAATACAAATGTAATATGTTCAATATAGCCTATAACCCTCTCTCTATCATCACAGGCCACAGGGTCACAGCGCTGACTGGAACGACTGGCATGTCCTTCACCACAGTTTGCGTGGTTCAAATTCCACTCTCCGCTTTTGCTGCGGCTTTTTAATTGTCCGGTATGTAGTGAGTCCTCTCAGTTACCCAGCGAATGTCGGTGGTTTCATCTGGGCACTTCTCTCCACCCATCATCACGAAATCAACTGACGAATAAATCCAATTAGTCCTACTCTAGACCTGGAGACGACACAATTCTAGTGAAGGACTCTGTGGTAAACAAAGGCAGGGCCAGATCTTGAAAATGAAAAATTTTAAGCACTGCATTTAGCACCTGTCAATCAATCAATCAATCAATCAGTCTTATCCTAGATCTGGAAAAGCCACGCAGAATTCTATTAAAACACTCACTGCAACATGGTCCAGCTCATGTTGGCTTTCTCTCCGGTCGTACATGGGAAGGTCTGCCAGCCTTCCTTAAATAAATAAATCGTTGTCACACGAAAACAGTCACACAAAAGCACGTCGAAGCGACGCGTAACTAAAATACGTCTAACGCGCCCAAATCAACCGATTTCGTACCTTGAAGAACAAGAAGTTGGTCAGGTTGGAGTAGTCTCCCTTGAAGCCTGGGCTGGCCACCTGGACAGCGTACCAGTCTGCGAAGCCTGCAGATGTGGCCCAGCTTCCGAACTTGACCGTTTGGTAATTCCCAGCCTCAGTCTTCCAGCACTTGGAGGACAACGGGTACCAGAAGTGACCACCTACCGAATCGAAAAAGAAGAGAAATAGAACAGATCTGCTCTGATCTTGTACTTTGTTACCTGCCAGATGAAGCGGCTTACATGTCTTTTAAATGTACAAAACTCCTTTCTGGTGGAAAAGGTATTAGACCTATTACCCATTTACTGTCTTCCCATGTGCCAACCAGCAATGTACTCGTTCCTGTTCAGAGGCCGACCCAATATGCCCTCTTGGTCTTTTCAGGCCTCTTTTCAAAAGGCCACAGCACAGAGCGTAAAACCAGAGCAGCGAAGACAGTGTGACAGTTGGCAACTGGTCATACCTAACTGGTGATAACCGGACTCCATGATAATTCCAACGGCTAATTGTTTAAGAACTAACAACTTACACCCCTCTAGCACCATGGCTTAAACAGAATTAGTTAAAACAAATATTTATTTATTTATCTGATTGATGTTTTACGCCGTACTCAAAAATACTTCACTGTATATACAATGGCAGCCGGCATTATGGTGGGAGAAAACCGGACAGAGTCCGGGGGAAAGATAATTGCAGCGATGTTAATAAATGCAATATACTAGAAGTCACTGGTCTAGAATTATTCCAAATGCTTGTAGTACATCTACACAGTAACAATGAACCTAGGCTTAGAAACCTAGCCTTGGTATATTCGTATACCAGCCGTCAAGCAATGAGTGTTCCGGGTCAATAATCGCAAGACCAGTTTCCAATCACTACAGTAACACAAACCACTAAAGAACTAAGAAAATATATGAAATATGAAAAAATTAAAACGGGTTAGGACAAAGGGATTTGGTGTAGTATTCTCGAGACTCACCTGTTGCCGGGTCGCTGTAAACCAGGGTGCCAATAAGGCGGTCCTTATCCAGTCGGCTCAACACGTCCTTCACGGTTGGGTTATTGTGAGAACGGAACAACATGGTCGCGCATGCGCCTAAATGCATCACTGGAATGACCACATGAGATAAAGCAGACTACTCACTGTTATCTGCACGCATTAAAGGGTCACGTCCTCTTTTTTCGTAACGGTCAAGCGAACTTCAGACCTCAGCAGAAGAAATATGCAAGCAACATGTTGAGGATTCTATTTAAGTGAATGTGTCAGGCAATTTTATCTCGAATACTATAATTTATTCATTCAACTGATTTGCTTCACATTGCGCATGTCTGGAACTGCACGGCCTAAGCAGAAGAAACATGTACATGTAGATGGTTTTCATTTTTGGCAGACATTCACGGGGCGATTCATTTCAGTTGAATGATCAGACTCATCTATTGGAGATACTACTTCACAAACATACAGGGGTGCACAATTGCACACACTTGAAGTATTTTCTTTTTTAAGGAAATCTCCTTGTGCAACTTTAGAAATCCGTGACCTATACGTACGGGCTATATACATACATCGACTCTAAATACTTTGATTTTTTCGAGTACTTTTTGACGGAATGTACTTTCACGGGCTAAAGAACTACAGACGGATACATGTACTTACCGTACACCATGGCTGTACTTGGACACCCATATCGAGCGATAGATTCTACAACCATGGCCGCGCACGTGTGAGATTCTCCCAACCCACCGAGCTCTTCCGGTACCAACAATCCAAGAAGTCCAAGCGAAGCCAAGGCGTTCATGTTTTTTCTTGGGTATTCGGCGGTTTGATCGGAGTGTATCTGGATTTAAAAATGCAACATTTAGTCTGAGTGGGTCCACTGCTTTACTCTGAAGGTTTTAATGAGAGGCAGGCCTACAACGCCATTTACTTTTGGATGTGGATTTTACGGATTCTTTAGAGATCACTGTTTCATTCCTTAAAAGAAAAGAACACATTTATACAACCTATACCTTAAAAGAAAGAGCTTTACTTATGGTTAAATAAAAAATCTCAATTTTGTGGCGGAAGTGCTTGTTATTTGAGTATGTAATAGTTAAACATCCAAGACTGAGAAGCCTTTTTAGGCCGCCATTTTAACAGATTGCTTACGTCATCGTGCTTAACTTTGCAAGGTAGCTCGTCTGTCTTTGAAGGTAAAAAATCACGTAGATAACGTAATGGATGGCTTCAGTGGGGACCCCAGCTCTACTTCTGAAGATAGTGAATGTAACTTCGGCTTACAAGGCTACCAATTTGAATCGCAGAGGAGTGAGGCTGAGATCAGTAGTTCGACCTACTGAGTGGGAATCGGGGTTTTTGGCTTTAGCAGGGGCAATCTGTGAAAGGAGAGGTTGCGCTCTCTCGACATCGCAGTTCAGAAACATTTTGGCAGCCTACAGCGACGCGTGTAGGTATGATGTGGCCCTGTAGTACATCTCAAACTCTTCGTTTTTAGAGTTGACTTTAACAGAGCTTAAAATCCACAATTATCACGATGTACGAACATATTTATCTGAGACTGCAAATGTACGTTAATTAAACGGTATTAGTAAAACCTTAAGCACAGTGACGTCACAATGAATATTCTAGAGGAGGAGAGGGGGAAAAACACAGTATTCCACATAGTTTGTATAGCGCTTTCATTTAAGGTGTGGGTTGTATAAATGTGTTCCTTTCTTTTAAAGGAAGACCCTAGCATCTTTGGTGTATGGGTAATTCCAATTCATGTCAAATACATGTAACACGTCTCGCCCACCAGTGAAGCGCGAAGGTGTAGAACCTGTGATCAAGATGTTCGTCTTTGGAATGCAAGGCAAACTGGGGGTCACACAAAATTGACTTAGAAACTACATGTGACAGGAGATACGTTATGCTTGAGGCGTTTTATTGGACGCCCTATCAAGCCTTACCAGTGTCTGCATGGGTAGAACTAGCTGTAGCAATTGACTCACTCAAGGGTGAAGGTGCAACTAAGAGAAAACGGGAATCAGCAATAAATCGAACTCCATGGAAATCACTTATAACGGTTAGGAAGCTCGGTTTGCGATTATTTATTTATTTATTTGATTGGAGTTTTACACCGTACTCAAGAATATTTCACTTATATGACGGCGGCCAGCATTATGAGGGGAGGAAAGCGGGTAGACCTTCCCACATGCGGCCAGAGAAGTTTTGCGATTATTGATCCGGAAGTTATTGATTCTATTTTGGTTGATATATGTGATACGAATGTATCGTTCAAGAAACAAGGGAAGTGAAAGGGTAAAATGGCTTTGACGAGAATGCGCCATAGATTTGACTTGCAAGGAATAAAGGGAGTGGTCTGACAATCAGATGGTCATGACACGCTCCAATGAACAATAGATTTCATTTCCACGGAACAACGGACGTAATCAAGCAGCCGAAATGGCTTGACATACGGGAATGAAAAGAAATTTGACTAGCACGGAACAACGTACATGTAAGCAGTGAAGCAGACGAATAGGGCTGACCTGCCGGAAAGAGACTTGAGCCCAAGGGTGAAAAAAAATGTCAGTGGACACTAAAGTGGATTGGAAGTGAGCTACGTGTGTGAAAACAATATTGCACGTGCGTGTACTTTGATTGTGCGAGACTACAAAATAATAGAAAAGTGAACGACATGGTCTATGACAGGACAACCTGCAATCGGATACTCCTCAAAATGCGCATGCGTGACCCGAAATCGGTCGCGTTGTAAAGGAAAACTAACGCCCTCTAGTGGACTAGTGCTTAGATCATCCTCTGCGGGGTCGGGAGGTCCGGGATCATTCCCAGGTCAGGTAAGAGTTTCAAAATGGTACTTGTTTCTGCCTCGCTTGGCGCTCAGCTCTGAGAGGTTAGAGCAGGGAAACATGACTGATCGGCCCGATGTCGGTATGTAATGTGACTGGATGCGGTGTCAAGATTGATGTCTTCGACACGATGTTCCAGTGGCTCCAGCACTTTGGCGGCATGGACTTGCCGTCGTCATATAACTGACAATTGTTGGGTATGCAGCGTAAAACCCAAGCATAAATACATACATAATGGAAAAGACTAAGAAATCAATAGACGACGCTAGAAGTGGGAAATTTGGTTTCTAAACAAGGCAGTTAAGTGACATGAACAATACAAGCATTGATGGAAACTAGGCGTCGAAACAGACATTCGTATACCAACCGTCAACGAAAATGGGTGTTCTAGGTCAATAATCGCAAGACCTGTTTTTGCAAAAACGACAAGTAACACAAACCACCAAATAACTAAGAAATTACCTAAAATATAAATACCCTTTCGTGCAAAGAGACAATCCATGACGGCATGTAAGGCTTTGTCCTGAATGGAAACAAAACAACCATTGTATAATGACATACATTTTCAGCTGAGGGCCATTATTACTTGCGTTTCCGAATCCACGTATAATCAGCACTGCTTCTGCTCTGTTTGAATAAAAACTTACTTCCGAACGTATCCGGGAATGCGAAAACAGCTTTATTCTTATCTGCAGGCTAGCAAGTACATGTATATCAAATCCATGACATCTGAATACATCTCCGCTATTTAGCTAATTCGCTGATTATAGGCGTAAAAGCCTACAGAAATGCCTGGAGGCTTAGTTCAGTATTTGGCCCCTATAAACTTTTCGCAACTGGTATTCTTTAACGGCCTGCAAATATTAGGTCGTTTTTGTTAGCAGAGAGTGTTTAGATTAGGAACATCCCATATTCTAACACTATCGTTGTGTCGTTGCTTTTTAAATTTCAGCTCGATGGGATAAACCCTTCTGAAGAAAATGACATGTCAGCGCATTATATTTATGACAGTATGGCGTCCAAAGTAAGTAAGGTTGAAATATAAAAATTGTTGGGAAAAAATTTCCATGTAAAAGTGACAAGACATAGACTGGAATTGAACCACAGAGTGATAGGACTGCAGTGCCTAATACTTTCATGATAGTTTAAAACAGAGAGGGAGAGGAAAAAGACTAGCAGGATTTAACTGCATTTGAACCGGAGACTGCTAGGTACAGTGTTCATTGGGGCTAAGGGTAAAAGCCAGTGAAAAGAAAGCAAATAGTTCTGTCAGACACAAAGGCTCTGCCACATGTAAGGAGAGACTGTGCCTTTGATGTACCGCTCCCGGTGCCAGACAGAATCAGAATACCGGGCTTATACCAACTAAACTACAGGTAGAGAGAGACTGTGTCTTTAATCTACTGCTTTCGTACTAGAATGTGAGAAATCTTTGTTGGTTTCTCAGCAAAAACTTCAAAACTATACAATGTACGAAACTAATTCTTGCAGAATTGTAATCCGGACAACATGATGGCATGTTTAGTTAATCATTTTAAGCAACATTTAGTGATGATGTAATTTTTACGTAACCTCAGATGTTAATTACAGCCTAATTTGCATATCCAGTTTAGCGTGTAGGTTAAACTGAGTAGGGCCATCCACCTAAAAACAGCAAATGGAATTTCCTCTTGACAGCTTTACCCATTTTTGAGAAGAAGATTTTGTAAGCTTAACAAAAAAATTCCAAATGGCCGCTAAATGCCCACAGGGAACCTGTGTGGACCCCTAATTTAAGTTCATGAACTTCAAACTACCGTTCAGGGGAAATACCTTCTGATAGACAGGTCTATTACAGTGTCTGTGTCCATTAAAGATGCGCATGGAGGTTATATAATGTTGTAAATTTATGTAGGGGATAAGCCTAAGCTATGTCACTGGGGAGCGACTTGTTATAAGTACAGTATCTGTATGTATACTCTGTGTGTGTATATTCACATTTTGAGCAATTTTCAGTATGATTGTAAAATGGCTTGTGTGCATTTATTGTCATTTTCATGTAGGTTGAATTAGATACGTTCTGTTGTCCGGTCTTTAAGCTTTGAATTCCAGTGATTCATATACTAAGTGAGTAATTCAAGTAAGGCTTAGTAGATATCATGTTCTGCATATAAAGTTAGAAGTTGTGCCATCACTGGTTATTGGCAAAGTTACAGATTTTGTACATTGGAGTTAACACTGTGACTGAAGAGGTGTTCAGATAGAGTAGCAGCACATACATATAGACACATGACAGAAAAATTGTTAAGTACGATGTAAAACCCAAGCATACATACAAACATACATACATACATACGTCATGCACGGGGAACAGACCTCGGGGACACATATTCTACCAGAAGAATCCGGGTTTATGCAGGAATATCATATAAAAGACTACGTGAAGCAAAGATATTTAAACGAATTGAGCGACGATGGTGTGGTTGTTGGCAGTCGGCCGAAGGTAACCGGTGAAATCCGGCCTCTTGTCAATTTACTTCAGTTAGAGTTTTATGCTAACTGTTCCCAGCGAAGCACTTCGGATGAACATAAATACACATGTTGGTACGTAGGATGTAGAGTCTATATAGACTCTATAATTTCATGATGTCAGTTATTTGTTTGTAATCAGATGTGTTGCATGTGATGTCTTCTAGATTATTTGACAAGACCATGGTGTGTGCAGGAGGAGAAAGCTGACAACACACCTTGCAGCTGTGCTCTATAAACGGTGGACTTTTAGGAGAGAAAAAAACAGTCGGTAGACAACAGAACTAATAATTTCCTGATTTCAAATGTTTACTTATAATCAAATGTGCTGCATGTGCTGTGTTCTAGATCATTTGACAAGACAATGTTTTGTCGGGGGAAGGGAAGCTGATTGCACACAAGCTGTGAACTAAAAACTGGGGAGTTTAAGTAAAAAACCCATATACATCATATATATAAAAGTGGAAATGACTCACAGCGTTTGGACGCAAGGTTGTTCGGCATAGTTCGATGAGCTTGCCCTGAAGCTCTTTCTGTTCGCCTGTAAGCACCCATTGGGGGTCGTACTCAAACCCCACGCCCCAGAAGTCTCTTTTCCCCCACTGCTTACCAACGCTCTCCATCTTGGATGCGTCTTATATACCTTCACCAAACAGGTGAACAGGTAAAACTTCTATGCGTATATATATAGAGAGAGAGATGTGTCAGTCTGTGCAACTCTCATAGCCTGCGGTGTAGAAATGTATCTAGTATAGTTGAGTGCTTCCATGCGAGACGTCCTTGCACTGGGCACCTAGCTTAATATGAAAGTCGGCTTGTATAACGGGTAAAATTGTAGCCTTATCGGTATATTAAATGTCTCGCACTGCACGATGTTCAGGGTAATATGTTCAGTCATGTAAGTCGTGTATAGAGTTTTACGATTATGTGTTCTCGAATGACGGTATCTCCCCAGATCCCAAAAAAGTCGATGCCATACGCAACTCTGAACCTCCTCAAACCCGTTACTGAAATCGAGAGCTTTCTCGGAACGGTGCAGTGTTGTCCACGATTTATTGCCGATCTATCTACGCTTTCAAAGCCACTTGGCGATCTGACAAAAAACAAAATGTTGATTTCCTGTGGACTGAACATGAAGACCAAGCCTTTGTCGCGACCAAAGCTGCGCTAACGGCAGACAGTGTGATGGCGTTCTACGAACCGTCCAAACCAACCGAACTAGTAGTCGATGCTGGTCCCGTTGGATTAGGCGCTATACTGACCCAGAAAGACCACAAATCTGGCAGTAAGACAATCTCGTACGCAAGTCGCTCGCTGACTGACGTTGAAAAGCGAGATAGCCAAACTGAGCGAGAAGCCCTTGCCCTGACATGGGGAATTCTCCACCACCACCTGTACCTGTGCATACATTTTCTGCTGTCACCGAAACACAAGCTGCTGATTCCGCTATTCACAAAACCAACATCATGTCCCCTGACCCGCATAAAACGCTGGATCTTGAAGTTGCCAGGCTACAGTTACGACCTCATATATCGGCCTGGTAACAGTCACCCTCCTGATTTTTCATAAGCAGACATCCACATATGTCAACCCAATGGTCCAGTAGTGAAGAGCAAATCACCGAAGAACACATCAATTTCATTAGCAGAAATTGTCTTCCTAAGGCGCTCGCACAAAAGAAATACAGATTGCCACGCGTTCCGATCCAACTCTACAGTCTGTAATGGAACTTATCAAAACGAATGGGTGGAAAACTGTCTACAAGTCAAACTCTAAACAACTATAGTCCTTTTCCGCAATTTACTACGAACTGTCTGTCAGCCATGACAGCCGATTCAGTCTTTCCCCCAGTTTCAAAGGGCAGAGTTTGGGCAATTCTTTCAGCATCTCGGTTTCCACCACCGCAAGATCACGCCTTACTGGCCCCGTGCAAACCGCGATGCAGAGTGATTCATCAAAACTCTCGAAAAGGCCATAAGAACGTGTGACGTTGAAGGAAAACAATGCAAACAGCTCTACACTTCTCTCAGGCAATATCACGCGACACCCCATACGTCTACTGTAAAATCCCCCGCTGAACTCTCGTTCAGCCGATCTTTTCGAACATCACTACCTGAAACAGTGATACCTGAAGAAAGCCCCTCTTTACGGTCCAAAGACAGTCAGTCTGATTAGCTCTGCACGCCAGTTAACCCATTTCCACACAGTGTTACTCGTGTGAACGGTTCCACGGTTATTGGGAAGAGAGAGTCACATTCTCTCACACGGAATTGAGCTTTCTTCAAAGTTCTTAAGGGTGCCATCCTACCAGCCCCCAGGAACAGAGACTGTATTGATGATGACGGTATCCCGATTCCAACTCCACAAACCCACTGGCATACATCTCGACAGAGAGAGATGCCAAGCAGATTTCGCGACTACAAAATGCAATTAGTTTACTGACCGATGAAAGACATTTTCGTGTTGTTAAATGTTTTAGATCGAGCTCATATGATGACTTGATTTTAATTTTTATTTGAGTATCCTGCACAGTGCCATACATGCATTTGTTTATCATATGTGTATGACATTGTTTATGTTAATGACGTTATTCGCTGACGTTAAACACAGGTGCCTGTCGATGCTGGAAGGCAGAGTGACTCATTTCGAATTTTTGGAACAGTTTTGTTTTGTTCACATATGAGAATCTTATGTACTACGTATATACCTCTTGCATGTTACTGAATATGCTTTGCTCAGATATCAGATATGGATCTGATCCAGATGATGGGAGGGATGTAGTGTCCAAACCTGCTACCACTTTTTTAATTTACAGTGTACTCCTCGTATTCGGTATTAAAATTTCGCTTTGTTTAGTAGTCACCACGGACGACATGTGTTCAGTGTCGAGTCTGTCCAAGATCTGAACATTATAGGTGGGGTGGTCACGGAAGGGTCACATGGGAAGTTGATTTCAATAGCCACAATAAATTCATGTTTCGGCGAAGTCCAGTTCCTGGTTTGTGTCAAAGTCCAGTTCCTGGTTTGTGTCAAAGTCCAGTTCCTGGTTTGTGTCAAAGTCCAGTTTCTGGTTCATTTTAAGTAACAGGGTGGATATGGGAAAATATGTTCCGTTCACGTGGTATGTATCGAACTTACTTGGCATTCAGGTGGAGTAGACATTTTGCCTGCATACTTTTAGTTTGCATGGAGTGAAATGGTCAGTGACTGAATACGAGGTTGAGTGGCTGAAACTTTGTAACACTCGGCACTGGAGGAAGAGAAGACTGTTAACAGCTCTGGTCCTTGTCATGGACACCATCGGGCCAGAACGCAGATGCTCTTCGTGGGTAAGTGCCTTGGAATGTTCATTTTAAGATTACATGTATATGAATACTATAAATGACATTTTCATGTATTTGGTTTAATGAAGACTGTAATGCTTGGGGAAGATTTTTTCAGATGTTTTCTCACTAAACAGTGATCTAAAGATTAAGAGAATGGAAACACTTTGTTGATAGTGTTTACATGTATTTAGCCGGAGATGCTACTGTGTTAATCTAGTAATCCTTCAGTGATAATGTAAGATACTAGTATGATAAATCTTCACAGATTTGATCATAGAAGTAAACAATGACTTAGTCTCAGTGTTGATTGTATTCAATAACTAGAGGTGCTATTGGTTTAATCTAGTCATCTTTCAGATATGTTATAAGAGACCAGTGTGATAAATCATCGTAGATTTGATCACGGTGTTGTAAGATAGAATTAATACGTTAATTGGAATATCACTTTGAAATGCATGTCTCATATTTAGTCACATGTATAGGTAGTAGTTATCATCATAATGTAGAATCATCATAGGGATGTCAGTTGGATACTTGCCGAAATGGCGTGGAGATGAAGGAAGCCTGTTGTACCAGAGGTCAGTGTTAGTGCATGTATCACGTTACTGCGTGGGTGCCCATGCCAAGATGTTTATGTGTTTTAAATTGTTCCTCAGGGGTGGGTGTCACTTGGTCCCACATACCAGTGCTGACGAGGCACCGGGTGGTGGCTTGAATGTTCCATAGCAGGGTATAGTTTATTGCTGTCAATTAAACTTACATATGTCCCGTAGATTAATTGGGTTCTCTGGTTGTTTAGTATTTCACTGTAATTGTTCACCATATTGATCCAATATTGTGTATGCTTTTATACCTTTTAATGTAGTTGGTAAACAGTACTATATATAAATCAGTTAACTTGACGTATACATAGAACTATATATTAGATGTTTTCATATGAATTGCTTTGTTTAAAATAGGATTCCTTTTCTTTCTTTCTTAATTGAAAATGGTTCCTTTGAACATGAGGGGTCTACATTATCAGACTGGTAGGTGTCATTTAGCAAGTGAGTTTAAGTAACAGTATTATCGTTTATTGCCTCAGCCAATTTTCAGCACTAGAATCTATGCTATATCCAGAAAGTGTAATCTCGAATAACGATAATACTGTTACTTAAATTCACTTTCTAAATGACACATACCAATCTGATATGTTCAGCTAAGAGAGCTGCGTCATTTCTGATCATCAGAGGGGTAATGCATGTTAGCTGTAAAGTTTACCGGTCAGCTACCTTCTATTTTCGTAGAAGGCTGGTTGGTCGAGTGGTCTAGATGATTGACATGTATTGCTGGCCATTTGGTGCCTGACTGAGGTCGTTGGTTCGAAACCCGGATAGGTCTCAGCTAATTTTCAGAACTAGAACCTGTGCTGTATCCAGAAAGTGTAATTTCTAATAACGATAAAACTGGTTCCATATTATGTTTCTGTGAATGCTACTGTTCTACACTGGGGAATGACATTAAATTTCTGCGAACACTATGTGTCTGCTACGTCTCTGTAGCAGTTATGTTTAGGTTTAATCTAAGGAGAATCTTCAGTAGGAAATTTCTGGAGTGATTATACGTTCCTTGTGTTTCAAATGGGCATATACATACTGTATATCTGTATATGAAATGGGGAATGTAAATAAACTAGTATAGCTACTCCCTCAATTCCGAATGTTTGTTTGTTGTTTCTTCGGATAAGCAATTACATGTTTCCTTCATTAGTTAAAATACATTTGTTTTTTATGTCCGGGTGTTCCGTTTGGTTACTGATTCGACTGTAGGTCGTTCTTAAACTCCGCACGCCTTGGTAGATTTGTTTTTGTAATTTGGTTTAGCGTGGTTATTCCTTCTGATTTCGCTCACAGAGAATGCGCTGAGGTCAAGAACAAAGCTTGTCATCCATAAAAAGAGTGTTGTTAAACGAAGAACTCTTCTCCAAGTTCTGCCTGTCACTTAAACAACGATTAATTGAACAAACACGTCTATATGTACATATATTGTACTCTAAAAGAGACACGAAACATCCAGAGATTCCCTGCTGTATTATGGATGAAGTATTTTCTTAGGTTCCCTATTCTAAAAATCGATCCTTTGCAAAATGGAGAAGTTAATTTGGCTTCTTTCAAATGAAGGCTGCAGCAGTCTATTTCACCTGAAGTTTAGCATTTTCATCTAAGATTTAGCATTTTTTGCACCTTAAGTTTAGCATTTTTCAAGTGACACATTTGGCTTAATTTTGAACGATTCGTCCACATCACGAGGCCAGTTAAGAGTTGTTTTTTTGGTCAATTTCATTAATTTCTCAACAGAAAAACTGAAGTGTTGGCATTATAAGGCCTTTATATGCTTTGGAAAGTACATTTTGACTTGCTAAACTTTAGGTGAAATACGGTGTTTTATCAATGTCTTGTAAACCTACTCCAGGTGGCAGCAAATGTGGTAAGATGAGGAATGGGTGTTGGTGGGGTTTGTTACATCTCACACGAGTGGACATCGCGCATGAAAGTCATGAAAAGAGTCTTTGAGTTTGTTGTGAGCTTTAGCGAGCAACATACACAAAATTTAATCCACGTGTTTCATTACTTTCATATACGATGACCATTCTGTTTATCACATAAAAATTTCACCACAGAACAGGTAGCGCATCATGTTCCCCATCACTTCTTCAGCAGCCTCCGCAACAGTAAAATAGTTCAGCGATAAATCACAATGTATCTAGTGAATATATTAAACATGCATAATCAGAGTTAAAAATGTGTTAAGGTATTAAAGAAAGAATCCCTTTAAATTAAGAATTAGATGAATTAGTCGCATCTCTGTCTTCGCCATGCGTCGGGTATACGTCGCCCGGGAAACGAATTGACCTGAAAAAGTTGCAGTCACGTTTGTTACTCGGTCGATCGAAACGATGAAACCAGGAAGGAGATTATATAGTGAATTCCGCCATGCATATATATGGCATAGGACTGTGTAAACATCTAGATGATGTTGTTTTTATCAAGTTATGTATTTTTGTGATGGTCTTAATACAATTCGTAGGGCCTATGTGGCTCGGTTGATTAGCGCTCTAGAGCAGCGCAATGACCCAGAAGCCTCCCACCAATGCGGTCGCTGTGAGTTGAAGTCCAGCTCATCGGGGCTTCCTCTGCGGTCATACGCGGGAAGGTCTGTCAGCAACCTACGGATGGTCGTGGGTTTCTGCCGGACTGTGCCGGGTTTCCTCCCAGTGCTGACCACCGTGGGATAAGTGAAATATTCTTGAGTACGGCGTAAAAGACCAATCAAATAAATAAATTTATTAATACAGGTCGCATAAGCGCTCTTCACTTTGCCGAGAGGCTGCGATGGTGATCGGTGCAGATATGACCTGGATTTACAGGACAGAGGGCATAGGTTTCGTTTTTATCTCGAAGTTGACATTTGATTCAGTTACTGATAACCCTTTGTGTTGATAGCTGTTTATGCGACTGTAAGTGTTAATGCGTATGACATTATTGTGGCCTGAAGTTTGCATTTTCTGGGGGCTCAGAGTAAGTAACAACGCTGTCATTCAGTTCATGGACGAGATCGGAGATGTTTATCGGAAGTTTGCCTAAAATATATAGTCAGTGAGACGTTTGTTTGATGAGATAACAGCGGACGTAATGGCCCTTTCATCACTGAAGACCTGTTTTTTTTAACCCTGCAACTAACGGTCTAAAATAAGGTAAGAGCGTTGTGTTTATTGCTAAATAAAAACAAGGTCAGGAAGACACATAGTGTAGTATAGATTGGACAAATATTGGGAAAAAAAGTCTTCGACTATGTAGACAACCAGAATTCCCCGGGGCCTATGCTGCCCATGGACCCTCGGAACAATGGAATAATTTCCCCTATATGCATACCAAAAAACATTACAGATACGTGATGTCTCTTATTCAAATGGTTCCTGTATGTTTGTGATAAGATAAGAGGTGGTCTCTAACAAAAATATAATGCCACGTGTGATGCTAACGGTGTTTACAGTCTCGCGTGTTATGTTAACGGTGTATGCAGCCTGCCGCGTAATGCTAACGGCGTTTACAGTCCATGTGTAATGCTAGCGATGTTTACATCCTCACTTGTTATGTTAATGGCGTTTACAGCCTGACGTGCAATTCTTAAATTATATGTATGTGTTATCCGCAAAATATTGGAAACGTTTAAAAATTTTACTGCCGCACTTAATATGTGATATAGATTATTTAAAATTATAAAATTTTGACATGTACATCACAGGACTTACTCCTGTAGCGGTTTCTCCATATTCACATTCTGTATAGGGATACATGTCCTACATTATATAAAATTAAAAATACATTGTACAGAATCAATGTCTTTACGTTCTCATTTTCTTTTCACAAGCTCTATGTTTTATTAATTTGTTATGTGCTATGAGAAAACACAGTTTTGTGTGAGTTCAAGACCAGCTCATGCTGGCTTCCTCTCCGGCCGTACGTGGGAAGGTCTCCAGCAACCTGCGGATGGTCGTGGGTTTCCCCCGGGCTCTGCCCGGTTTCCTCCCACCATAATGCTGGCTGCCGTCGTATAAGTGAAATATTCTTGAGTGCGTCGTAAAACACCAATCAAATAAATAAATAAATAGAATTTAAATAAATAAATAGTATAAATAAATAAATAAAATAAATAAATAAATAAAATAAATAAATAAATAAAATTAATAAATAGAATTTGATTTTTATATTCTTTGATGCGCATGGTGTGTGCTTTGAGCCTCTAATCCAAGGGGGATAACTCTCTTGGTGAACCGTTGCAACAAATCTTGCCTACGTGCCGCGAAGCGATCCTCTCTGCCAAATCGCCTGTGACACTTTTTGTGTCCTGGTTGCGGGGTCTTTAAGGGGTTTTATTAGGACACGAAATGGCTGCAAGGGGAATCACTGGAAACCTCTGCCGACTGGCTTTACGGAGAACTTTGGTAGAAAGTCGGTTGTGTCGTTTTACAGTTGTCACAGGAGTTAGACACTTCTCCCGAAGTTTGCGTCCAACAACAACAACACCTGCTAATGTAACTGGTCAATGTCACTTGAGGATCGTCCTTTCTAAAGGTGCTTTGATGCAGACGTTTCAGTCCATAGATATACTTCCACCAGTATCCTGGAAAATAACATGGATTTTTTTGTCTCACTTTATGACGTAAAGCCAAATTTCATGCAATAGTTCCAGTTCGCGCTGTTGGTGGTGATTGAGGCCTGGAGGTGGGGGTGGGGGGTGGGGATGAGGAATGCCGCCTGACTTGAAAGGGAAAACATCGTACTGTTTACTGTCTTCATAAATCCATTTTCTGAAAGGACGTCCGGGATTTACAGCCGATAAATTAAAGTTAGGTCTTGTGTACTGTTAAAATTTTTCAACTCCTAGAAACATATTCACTTTATTTATTTGGTATGTTAAAGCCACCCTCCGGAATTTTTCATTTCCATGAAGGTGGTCAGTTTTGTGTTGAGGAAACCTGGGTGCTAGGAGTGAACTATGTTTATATGTTTACTCAAGAATATGTCACTTATTGCAGACAGCATTATGGTGGGAGGAAACTGGGCAGAGCCCGGGAGAAACCGACAACCATCTGCAGGCTGCTGGCAGACTTGCGCAAGAATGGCTGGAGAGGTAACCAGTATGAGCTGGACTTGAACTCACAGTGACCACATTGGTGGTAGGCTCCTGGTTCATTACACTGCGGTAGCGCTCTGACTGACTATGCCACGGACACCTCACTACGGTAGTGATCTTCACCTAGATACAACGTAACACTTGGTGTTGGTTCTCCGTCAAGTCAGAACTAACAGACATTCATTTTCTATATTACTAGATCTTCACCAGCTGTGCGACAAACCTCTTGACTTATAGCGTTGCTTCCTGTTTCCTTCCACCATAATCCTGGCTGACTTCATATAAGTGAAAGATTCTTGAGTATGGCGGAAAACAGCAATCAAGGAAATAAATGAATAACTAAGGAATTCCTGTTGAAACAATGAGAACTTCTATTCTTCACTGTTCTGACATGGCTATTGTAAGTATTCTGTACAGGGTGTGATTTTGTCAAACATCTGTGAGAACTCTTAAAAAAAAGCAAATAGGAGTTAAGACGTGTTCAAACCCCACCTTGGACAGGGGATTTGTAGATTCACCCCTATCTGACTTCTGGATGGTCGTACCTGACAGTAATTGGTTGACAATGCTCATGTGGTCGTTCATGCAGTCTGATGTTAGTTGAAGACAGGCTATATCAGCATGTCACTGGAGACCATGTGGGAAAGTTTGTCAGTAATTTACCAAAGTCGCTGCTTTTACCCTGGGCATTCAGGTTTACTCTACCCATAATACTGACTGCCATCACATGAGTAAACAATTCATGAGTATAGCATTAAAGAACGATCAAATACCTATGTAAACAAGTGGGAAAAAAAATCAAATGCATGAATGTGACATATAAACCAAATGAAGTTCTACTTTTTTGCCATTGAGTTCTGATTGCTTGGCACGCTTAGAAAGGAATTTATCTCTGAGAGCCTAAATTTGACAGTTTTCCTCAGTTGAAAACATGATAGCAACTTGTTTGCCCCAAAAAGGAATGAAGGACTCTCGAAAACATTTCTGAATGTATTGTTTGTGTCTGTTTGTAGTGTGTTATTCCAGCAGTCATTATGACAAGTGGACCGATCTGACCTATGAGGATCTGGTAGCCTTATTAGACAGTGGCGACATACAGCTGTTTGATGTGCGAGAGCCCAAGGAGCTCGAGGAGGCAGGAAGGATACCTAGATCAGTGAATATACCGTGTAAGTTAAATCTCTACTTGTGTGCATGTGGACCATTCATTCTTTTATGTCATGAAATGTGGTTTTAAAGATTTATGGCCATATTTTGTACAGAAATATCCCGTTTGGATGCTGTAGGCCTGCAGACTTAAACACATTTTAGCATTTACATGTTTGCATTAGTCGTAGGGGGAGGGGAAGGGGGGAGATCAATTCCAGCTTCGGACAGGGATTTTGTAGATTCGGATGCAGTCTTGCAGTAGTCAGCAGTGCTCATGTGGCCATGTGCGAGAGGTCGTACGTTTGTTGAAATCTAGTGAGACCGGTGTGAAGTGCAACGCTGTACATGTAGGGGTGATTATTCAGAAAGGCTTATTAGTTACGTATTATATTGCCATTGCATGCAATTAGCAAATTCTTGGGGTATGGCATTAAACAACATGGAAATAAATAAGTAACTGCTTTGGTGTGAAGTGTTCACAGAGACATGCCCGATGGTTAGTTCCTTATATTAGAAACCATACCTGGAATTATCCACTACTCTCAAAATTTGTGTCAGATATGTTAAAGATGTGTACTGGGGAAAACTTCTGGAGCATAATGGGTATTTTTGTTCTTTTTCAAATCCAAAAAAAAAAACAAGTACTGCTACATGTATGTTAACTAGAAACGTTGACAATGCTGGAGTTGGCAGAGTACATACTGCGGCATCTGGTGCCTGTAAATGAGTGTGACCCCAGCTCAGATTTGCTTGTTTTTTTTCCAGGGGTCTCTTGATTTTTGCCAGGTGTTGCTTGGATTTTGCTAGGGGTCTCTTGATTTTTGCCAGGTGTTGCTTGGTTTTTGCCAGGTGTCTCTTGGTTTTTGCCAGGAGTTGCTTGATTTTGCCAGTTGTCTGTTATTGCTACCTGTGTCTTGGTTTTTGCCAGATGTCTCTTGGTTTTTGCCAGGAGTTGCTTGATTTTGCCAGTTGTCTGTTATTGCTACCTGTGTCTTGGTTTTTGCCAGGTGTCTTTTGGTTTTTCCCAGGAGTTGCTTGATTTGCCAGTTGTCTGTTATTGCTACCTGTCTCTTGGTTTTTGCCAGGTGTCTCTTGGTTTTTGCCAGGTGTCTCCTGGTTTTTATAAGGCTTTGCTTGGATCTACTGGTTTCCTCCAGACAATGATCAGTATTTTTTCTGAATTTTTTGGATTGCATGGTTCTTCCCCACCACTCCCCCATCCCTGCCTTTGGTTTGGCTGTGTTGAGGAGATTGAATTGCAGTGTTAAGCTTACATAGGTAACATTTCCTGCTGTGGTATTGAAATCGAAAAGCAAATATGGTGTATTCCGCTAACGCCTACGGTTTCACATCTTCTGTTAATCCTGGTATTAGTAACAGCTTAGCAAAAACAATGGAAATGAGGAAATGGGGATAATCCGCTTAACCCTGCTGAGGTAGGCATCGAGCGAAATTCTGTCAGTGGCGAAAGAAATTCTGCCTGGAAATTGAGTGAACACTGTTCCTGTCCTGACACATGACCAGAATATATAAATAGGTCTTCTAACAGTTATGTTCACAACAGCTTCAACATGGCATCAGCAGTGACAGAGGTATCCTTCATTCCAACTGCACAAGGTGGGCGAAAGCTTTCCCATGCCCGCTACTTGTATCGTTTAAAAGGTCATCATTTACCTAAAGAAAGGTGGCAGTGTACAAAAACTGGGTGTTCGTCTTGCTTGACTAGTGAGAATGACATAATAGTTCATGTTACCAGCACCCAAAACCATTCTCCCAGCCATACCAATGCTGCTGTTAGCATGTAATTGCAAAAATACGCAGACGAGCCTGACATCAACTCATCCCCATGCCGTCTATTTATCCTGAAGAGATTTCTGTGCTAAGATCAGATGAGACCAAAGTAGCTAAAGTCTTCCCTACATTCACCAATGTGAAATCAACATTATACCAACGAAATAGAGTCCTTCCATCTATTCGCAAAGCCCTTGATGAAGTGGACCTCCATGGAACCTGGACAGAAACAAAAGCTGGGAATCCCTTTCTTCTGGCGAATGATAGTACAGATGACTGGATAGTTCCGTTGGGTACAGCCAGTAATCTTCAGTATCTGTGTGGACCAAAAACTACAACCCATTTGGAGGGCTGGCAGAGAACTACTCCCCCCATTCAGTAACCGCAGGCGGCGATATTCGAAGTTTATACCAGTTTATAGCACATTGGGGGTCATAGGCTTTAGTGGAATAACCCGCAAATGTCAACCATTTACAGGCTTGGTGGAGGGATACATGCTTCTTGAAAGTTGAAATGTTGGTTTCATTTTGTCTTTAAGTCTTCCAAGGGCAGTGTAAATTGGCAAATATGTTGGCATATTTACTTCATATTTTTTTCCCTTGCACACTGTGTAGGTATATATTTAAATACTTCATAATATTTATTATAAGTGAGAATGAGTGAGTGTATTGTTAATTTGTCAGGTATATTTACTCCAGTTTCCCCCACCGAAAAACCTAAACGCTATTCTCTGTGTGAAAAAGTTGAGTGCATTGATCAAAACTAATCCAATAAATAACAAATTAGATGATATAATCAAAAATTCTACAAAGGGTGAAGTTTTTTATTCTTGTAAACATCCTGTTTAGATATGAATGTTGTTAAAAGGTGACGAAATGTTTGTCACATGTATATTTATCAGCCAGACCTCCTGAAATTTATTTCTGAGAAAAATAAAACAAAACAAAACAAACATAAAACAGCCAAGACAAAGAAAAAAAATTCCGAAAAGTATTTTAAGAAATTTTACTTTTATATGGTCTATGAGATCATGATATTTGGGTACATTATTTCTTGCAGCATCCCCCCCCCCCCCACAGCCTGGGTCTAACAGTCCTGCATGTAATACGAAACAAACTCAAACAAAACTCATTTTAATAACTTAAATATGGGTGAGTTTGTGAGAACACCTAAAAGTGTCAGTGGGTGGCGAATAAAAAGGGAAATAATTCAATAAAAACTTGAATCTTGATCAATTTATTTTAGTTTGTAGTATGACTCTACATGTGGTACAAAGAAAACATGCTACATTAAAGTGAATACCACACAAAAACGAAGTTGTGTTGAAGAAATAGAGCATAAAAAATCGTATCTGAAAATACCTTCACTGATTTCCTTTGAATTTTTTTTTCCACAAAATGAAATGTCGAATGTTTTGATTGTATGGTCGACTTAACCTACCACATTGAACAGGCTGAAGAACAGTGACTTGTCACATTTCTTTTAGCTGCATAACAACCTCTGATTGTTATATGTTTACATGCTATATGATTGTAGTACTATATCTGTATTTAATGTGGAAATGTGACAATGTCAGGCTGTCAAGCAGCTGAAAGGAATGTGTAAACTCATCATTCTTCAGCCTCTTGAATACATGTATGGCCCATAAATTCCACCATACAATCAAAACATCTAACTGCATTTAATTTCGTGGGGAAAAAAAAATCCAAAAAAATCCAGTGAAGGCATTTTCAAAACAGTTTTCTGTTCTCTCTTCACTCAACACAGCTTCATTTTGAGTTATCTCTTACTTGAACAGTTTTACATGATGTCATTTATATTACCATGTACATGTATGTTGTGTTGTGATATGTGTACATTAATCTCATAACACTACACTGTGTTAACCAAGTGTCACTGCTACATCAGTGCTATCACATTATGTATTGTTATATATATATATATATTTAAATGTAACGTACTGAATTACTCATTTTACATTGGCATTTGTTAATTACAAAGTTTGTGCAAGTTGTAATTAACATGTAACATTGTGTGAATTAATGTCGTTAATGTACATCTACATGTATTTACCTCACAATGACTTGAGAGCTTGTCACCCATGAGGTTGCTGTGAGATTGAGTCTGGCTTATGCTGGCTTACTCTCTGGCCATACGTGGGAAAGTCTGCCAGCAGACTGCAGATGGTCGTGGGTTTTTGCTAGGCTCTGCTCAGTTTCCTCCTATCATACGTAATGCTGGCTGTTGGTGTGTAAAATGAAATATTCTTGAGTATGGCATTCTTGAGTACATCAATAAATTAAATATTAGCTGGTGTATCCAGCTCTACCAAAAAAAAACGGAAATGTGATGGGGCAAATCCACAACGCGATGCAAATGTGATTTGGCAGATCCACTAAGCGATGCATATTCAGTATCTTGGTTTTATTAATGTTCATATCATGCTTCATTTTGTTCCATTACTTAAGATTACCCTGAATGGTCTAACATTTTGTCCACGACAAAGTTGCTCGTTTTCCACAATTCTGAGAGTCCTCTTGATTGTAGAAATGTTTTTAAGTTTATTTGGCAGGTAGGATGATTTCTTCTGGAAAAGTGTATCTTTCAAAGTAAAAAGTATTGAATGGTTTATGGCATTTATTTGCCCCTAAAAATGCACTTTTTGGGGCTAAATTTTAGGTCATTTAAGGTGTATATTGATCTAGATCTAGACTTGTTTGTCAAATCAGTGCAGCACCAAGGTGGGCAAAACATGTGGAGATGTGAATGCACTGTATCCTGCTACATACAAGACATATTGTGTGGGCTCCGATCTGATGACATAGGTGGGCGGGAAAGGGGAGGAGGGTAAAGGTGGACACTGAAGGTGGGGATCACTGACACTGATAGTGACCAATGAAATCAAGTGCTTGAATTCAGCTGGAAAGGAGAGAAGGTGGTCAGATTGCTAACGATACTCCAGTGTTTTCCATCCGTAAATCCTCTGTCTTGTATATGCTCGACGAGTTCTTCTAGAAGACATAAGTAAACCAGTACTGGAGGATGATGTCTTTGTGCTGACCGGTCAGTACTGAAGGGTGCTAAGATGGATAAGTGAACAGATGCTGACTCATCATGCTTTTATGCCAATCAGTACTGAAGGATTCTAAAATGGATAAACAATGTGCAGATGGTGAAATCTTCTTTTTGTGCAGGATGGGTTCTTCTGGAAGGGATTAACAAACATGGTAAAACATTATGTCTTTATGCTGATCAGTATTTCTGGGTTCTCAAAGGGACATAAAGACAGGTGGTGAAATCTTGTGCCTTTAGTGCTACACGGATTCGTCTGGAATCAATAAGTAAACAGATGGTGACGTCTTTTGTTTCTATGCCAGAGTGGTTCTTCTGGTACATTCGGAGTAAAGCAGATTGGGAAATCTTCAGTATCTTTTGATACTTGGGGGTACGTGAGAAAAGTTTATCTTCATGTCGTTGATTGAAATTAACCAAATTAACCCCGCTATGAATCAATCGGACAACACATGGAATAACCCAGTCTCTCACTAAAGCTTCCATGTCATTTTATCACCCTCCAGTGGGGAGCATTAAGGAGGCCTTAACCATGGAGGATGCCAGGTTTACAGAGCACTACAGAGTGCCCAAGCCTCTGGTTCGAGATACAAATATAGTGTTTTACGGAATGGGCCCAGTTAAAAGCACTGCTGCTTTGGAGATAGCTCATAAACTGGGATTTAAAAAGTAAGTGATTTTTCATAAATGTTGGATCACCTTTTGTCATTGCCATGCTGGGTAGTTTTATCGAACTACAAGGACATGACACAGGGTTGGTCTGTGGTTTTAAGTTGTGGCCTGTAATAAAATGAGGCAACATGAAGGAGCTATGAGGATAAGGAAGGAAGTGTTGGCATAGAAACATGTACTTGAAAAGAAGCCTTCAACAAATTGTGCTTCCTGGGTTGAAATGAGACTCCCTCTGTTAGTATAAAAATACGGGCAATCTTTCATCTTACATTCATTTGCTGGAAAAATCTGCCAGACTGGTATAAAGTCACAAACATTTTGGAATCCACCATCTTGTGTGTGAATAATCAACTTCACTTCAGGGTTTAATCCAAGCCTTTAATATAGAGCATACCTTATACATGTAGAAGTGAGAATTTGCAGAGATGTCTTTTTTCACCATATTGTACTCGCATTTGCTAGCAAATATTAACTTGGAATTCACAAAAATTCGTGTTACTTACCTGTCTAAGTCAGGTTAAATAGTGCAACATGTGGGTAGATAGATGCCTGTTTTAGCACTGGGTGGTTCAGGGCCTGATATCTATAAGTGATGTCCCCCATGCTCCCCCCCTCCCCCCCCAACACACACGCACACACATACATTGCAGGCTGCTGTGTGTTATTGGATTTTTTCATCACATTGAAATGACAAGTAGACGTTTATGTACATGTAGTTACAGCTGTGCGTGCTAACAGGAAGGGGCACGGTGGAGGGTTGTGTTATATCTGTGGTGTAGGGTGGCCGCACCACTGGAGTACATTTCTCGTGGTGTGGTTACTGTCAAACTGTCAGTGTTACATGTACTGTAATCTCACCGTGATGTGTTACACAAGCATGCTTCTACACAACGGTTTACACCTGTAATGATCTGATTGGGACAGGTGCTGTTCATGTATTACCTCAAATCTGTTTCTTACTGTCTGTCTGGCTTGTGCTTTTCTAACATTTAACCCTGACATGTAAATTTAACAACTCAGCACTGCTTGAATAGCGTGCCTTTCATTACTAATTGCTTTCTGATTTTTGCGCTTTTATAACAATATTTGTATGCAGTGCCTGGACATGCTGGTTGTGTGTGTGTGTGTATGAAGGCTGTTTTGATAATAGACAGCATCGTACTTTATTGTGACTGGTGTAGCAAAAAAAAAGAACAAGATAAGAAATTCAAAAAACCAAGGAACAAAAAGAAAACAAAACAAGAAAATAAAAAACTAAGAAGAAATAATAACTGCAGATAGCTAGGTTATTCGTGTGCAAATTATTCCAATTGCAAAGGAGACTGGTTTGTTTTAAAAGTCTGTCTCCTGATTCTGTTGAAATTTGGCCCTTTCATTTAGTCGTCACTTCAACACATCTAGCATCACTTTAATATCATCCACTCGTTTGCTTTTTTCAAAACGATTTCTTAATATATTTTTTTGTTCATTTTGGCAGTGGGCCAGTTGGCTGATGTACTAAAAATGTCCGGTGAAGAATTCAAAAATCAGTTTGGTGTGGACAAGCCTAAGGAAGACGATGAAAATATTGTATTTCACTGTCGTACTGGTGTGCGCAGCCTCTCAGCACTGCAGCTTGCTCGAGAGTTTGGCTTTCCAAAGTAAGTGCTCAGGCCTGTGCTCTCAACAAGTTTTTGGCTTTAAACTTTGGCCTCTTTTGCATGCTTCAACTTTCCTTTCCTTTCTTTGATGCCGCTGACATCGTAGACATTTCTTTTCTCTGACATTCGATGTCCTAAACTACTTCCTTTGCTTAATTTCCCCTCTGTCTCTGACTTTCCCTTCCTGTGTTTGTTGTGACTTTCATTTCTTGCTCTGATTTGACTTCCATTTCCTGTCCTTCTGTTTACTTTTATTTACTGTGTTTGTTCTAACTTTCATTTCCTGTGTTTGGTATGACTTTCATGCTTGTGTTTGGTGTGACTTTCATTCTTGTGTTTGATTTGATTTCTGTTTGGTGTGACTTTCATTTCCTGTGTTTGTTGTGATTTATATTTCCTGTGTTTGGTGTGACTTTCATTTCCTGTGTTTGTTGTGATTTATATTTCCTGTGTTTGGTGTGACTTTCATTTCCTGTGTTTGTTGTGATTTATATTTCCTGTGTTTGGTGTGACTTTCATATCCTGTGTTTGGTGTGGTTCATATTTCCCCTGTTTTGTGTAACTTTCATTTCCTGTGTTTGATTTTATATCTGTTTGGTGTGACTTTCATTTCCTGTGTTTGGTGTGGTTTTTATTTTCTCTGTTTGGTGTCACTTTCATTTCTTGTGCTTGTTCTGATTGTCATTTACTGTGTTTGGTGTCACTTTCATGTCCTTTGCTTGGTATGACTTTCATTTCCTATGTTTGTTGTGACTTTCACTCGCTACTTTCTCTTCCAGTTTGGTTCATGTTTACATGGTGTCTGCCAGCAGTGTGGGTTCCTCTGGGCTCTGCCCAGTTTCCTCCTACCATAATGCTGGCTGCTGTCGTATTAGTGAAATATTCTTGAATGTTGCGTGAAACAGCAATAAAACAAAGAAATAGACACAAATGAAATATTCTAGAGCAAGACTTAAAACTCCAGTGAAATAAATAAAAGTATATGTGCTCTGTTCCTAGCCCATCTTGTAGGCTAAACACCCTTTAAAAATTTTTCCCTAACATTTTTCAATTACATTGTTCATTTTTTAAATGTACAAACCCAATCAAAGACTATTCCACCTCCTTGTTCGTAACTATTTGATGTGATTTTGCCATCGTCAACATAATTTTGAAGCCTGGTATTAATACCAGGTGTGAAGCAGTACATGTCTTTGGTTTCACTCAATTTTCAGCAAAGCAACCCACAGTGAGCACGGTTTGCTCTAGCCAGTTTTCCAACATTCCGCGCAGTGGTTACCCACAACCAGAAATGTTGGAAAATTGAGTTGTACATATATTTTGTATTGAGTCCTCATGAAATAGACTTTTTTGATACATTGGGGATGAGACATTAGAGTTTTCTGATTTGTTCAGATTGAGTTTAGAAAAATAAATTGGCTAGAAAATCCCCAAGAGAATCTGATTTGAAAACAGGTAGCCCCGTGTAAAAATAGGGAGTCCCATTTATAAGAAGGAGTCTCATTTTAAAACAGGAAGCATTTTTTTTTTTTTTTCAGGTGTATTGAGAACTTTTAAAAATTAGTGGTGCACATTTTAAAATCAGTTGTACTGGTCTGTTGCCACGATATTAACATCATTTAATGTAGTTCTTGTGGTGTACATTGTGTCACTTGGGATCGTTAAAATAGTCTGTCTTGATCACATGTTTCATGTTAGAAAATGTGAGCCAGGAAAACAGCTTGTTGATGTAAACAGTGCTGTGGAACACATACACAAGTCTGTGCCAAGTGCTGTTTTGTTGTCCAGTCATCATTGTCCTGTTCAGTCAGATGTTGTGATTGGGCAGTCCTTGGTTCAGATGCATCAAGACACACAACTTAGGTGTATCGTGCTGTTCTGATTTCATATGTTGACCAATATGGTGGAGAGCAAATTTGTACATTCCTTTGCTCTTGCAGTTTGTGGGCCTCTGGCGATAGTAAGTGGTTGAGGATGCTCAAATGACCATTTGAGGATGCTCAAATGACCAACGTTCCTTTAAGACCATCGAACACTGTCAGACTACAGTTGTGTACACATGACACATGGGCATGTTTGTGAGTAAGTTGCCAAAAGTCGGTGGTTTATGCTGGGTTTCCTCCACCCATAAAACTGACTGTCATATTAATAGTCAAATAAATAATCAAGTAAAGAAATCTACAGATATGAATTTGTATGAATCACTACAAAGCTGTGATGTTTTTGGTTAATGTAGTTTTGCTCTTTGCAGAGCGCGCCATTACCCGGGCGGATTTGAGGAGTGGGCATCTAAGCTGAAGCAGAGGTACTAAAACTCTCAATTCTCAACAACTCTGGGGGTTTTTTGTTCATTTTTAATTCAAATTAAGTACAATTTAAGCATGTACATGTGCAAGTCTGAAGATATGTTTTCTGGGCTGCCAGAAACTTCTTCTCCTGAATACATGCTTGCTTGCAGGAACGAAAATGCTGAGAGCAAATGCTCTTAACTACAGACTGGATTCTAACATTTTTGGTTGAATGTACAATTATGAAGATAATGCTTAATAAATGACATACATGTGCGCTCAGCTGAGGTTGAGAGGGCTCCAACAGGTTCCAGTGGTTTTAGCCCGTCCCCACCCCACAAAGTTAACCTAATATGGCTAGGCAACACACACTTGGGGTACACACACACTTGGTCAGCTGCAAGTCCAACAGGTCACTGGGTGGGGTTGCCTGTCTAGATTCATATGTTCCTGTAGAAGGTACTGTGTAAATAAACTAAAATCAAATACATTTGAGTATTTCTCTTGGTTTTGCATCTTGACTGATCTTTGCAATCAGTAGAACAGCTTCCCCACAAAGCACAAGACAATTTTCACACCTATAGGTAACTCATAATCAGGAAAAATGAGCTGTTTTGTCATGAACGGAGTCTATGACATTTAGTGACGGTACATGTGGCAGAAAGGGATGGAAAACTAGATAGGTCACCAGATAAATAAAATTAAAAGAATGGATTAAAAACTCAAGAACCGTAAGTTAATTTACATTTATTTAATTCAGTTTGTTAACGTGTATATGAGAAGTGTGGAAATAATTCAAAAACTGTTGGCTTGTGTCAAAATACGTGTTCGTATTTTTCGTATTTGTCTTGGCAGAACATTGTTGCAAGTCCTGCTGCGTATTTCCATTGTTGTATAATCCCTGCACATAACCCTAAGTGACCTCAAATTTCGTCCGTGACTAAGTTGCTCATTTTTCCTAATTCTAGGAGTTTTATTGATTGCAGGAAGGTGGTTTAAGATTTGTTTGGAAGGTAAGGTTGTATCTTGCTGGGAGAATGTAAGTTTCAGCACCAATTGTTATATTTTATGACATTTATGTAATTCTAAAAATGCACTTTTTGGACATGCACATGTATTAGTCCCGCCATCAGCAAACCTCGGATATGGATGCCAAGTTATCTCTAGATTGGAATTATGGAAAGCAGAGATTTGTAGTGAGTTAACTGACATACAAGTGTGTATTACTGGAAGTGCAGCTTGGGAAATGGAACAGATTGAATTGTGTGTGTATGGATGGTGACTTCTATGAGGTTTTCCTTCAGTGTCTGCCTAGGGACATGATCCGAAGTGTGGACTGTCATTTTTATGCCATAAGAATTTTTTTTTCCTCTTTTTGTTGTCTCTCAATTTTTGTGTGAATTGCAATTTGTATGTTTAAGAAATCCATAGATCATAGTGACAATGAAGATTCTAAAGATAAAGAGTTGTTATTGTTGGAGTAAAAGCATGTGTATGTTTTGATTGAAACCCAAATGATCCAGATTATGTGTCATTAAGATCTTCATTAATGTGTTATCTGCAAAGACATTAGTAATGTGCATACAAATATAACGAAGATGCCCACAAGCTGCATATAGATATCATGAAGCGATTTGTTATATGGCTTGCTTAAAAGCGTTCATACTGTGCTCAACCCGAACATCGCGATAACTAACAGCATGTGAGGGCGTGCAAGATTGGTGCAAGTGTTAGTCGGCCAAATCTAATGGTGAATTTTAGGTGGGAATAATTTTACGGCTTTTTATGTTCCATGCTTCAGTTGTTAACTGTGTACGGTACATGGATACATTTCATTATTACAAGGACGCATCTCATAAGTATATGCAGTGTCTTTAGCACGTGTGCCATGGTTTTGGATAAGCTGTGATTTTCCTGTTTGAAAAAATCAAAAGTTGTATGGGATGTTTGGTGTAAATGTGAACATTTCATTTCGTTTCACCAGATAATGCCTTGTGTCTTAAAACAAAACTCTGTCTTCAGAAACTTCAAATGACATGTAACAAGGGAAATTGAAATGTTTTTCAGGTACATGGACATTTTTGCCAGTTAAGCCAGTTTGTGATCTAAATTCGTGAAATTTCATTGTTGATTATGGTTTGATGGGCACAGTTCTAAACTGTTTATGTACATGAATTTGATTGTGGAAGCGAGATGTTTGAAGACTCGGCCTGTTTAGTTCTTTGTTTTTCTTTCTTTTTTTTTGACACCAGTGTGATTTGTCCTGTGGACACTTCACATAGTAATAAGGTAGTGATTTTGTGTGTCTTTGTGTACACATGCAGTAATTATGTGTGATGGTACCCATAAGCAGTAATTTGTGTACGGCTACTGTGGACATCTCTGAAGCTTTCGACACTGTATGGCATCGAGGCTTACTCTTTAAACTAAAACAGTACGGAATTGGTGATGATCTGTTTAAGTGGTTCATTAGTTACTTGTCTCGTAGGAAACAGCGTGTCATTGTTGGCCAATCTGTCTCTTCTCTTAAAAGTGCTCTCGCTGGTGTCCCCCAGGGCTCTGTCCTTGGGCCCCTCCTCGTGTATGTATAAATGATCTTCCTGAAAATATTATAAGTGTTGTAAGACTTCGCGGACGACGCTTCTTTGCAGTATTCGTCCTCTAATACCATTGAAACTGAAGTAGTTATGAACCATGATCTCCTGGCCCTGTCTGATTGGTCAAAACAATGGCTTTTGAGTTTCAATACCCTTAAAACAACTCTTCTGCACTTTGCCAGTAGAAATCATGTAAACCAACCCGAACTGGTTATGGAACAGGCTCCACTTACTTTCTCTTAGACTCACAAACACCTTGGGCTCACATTTCAGAACAATGTCAAATGGCAATGCCATACAGATTAAATAATCGGTGCAGCTGGTAAAAGACTAGGTATCCTGCGGAAATTAAAATACAATCCTGGAAGACATGCGTTATCTACAATCTACCTCACCAATTCTTGAATACACTGGTTCTATATGGTATAGCTGCACGAAAGAATCTGATCTACTGCAAAAACTACAGTTATGTGCAGCAAGAATTGTTACTGGTCTTCATTTATACACTCCATTGGAATACCTTTATATCGAAACTGGATGTGACTCGAGCCCACAGGCGTTACCTAGCTGAAGTGAAACTGATGATCAAGCTCTTGAATGGGCAACCCGCCCCAGTTCATGACAGAGTTATTACCCCGCTTAGTCAACCAGCTATCAAAGTATAACCCCAGAAATTCACTTAATCGTAGTGCACTGAGAACGCGAACTCAAAGATTCCCCATTCTTGTATACCTTCAACGATTAACCCGTGAAATGCTCTGGATGTTAAGATTAGAAACGAATCATCTTTAAAAATATTCAGTAAATCAGTCCCAAAAGATTAAACCCGCCTAGATAGTATAGTAATGGTAAACGGAAATACAATATTACACTAACATAACTTAGGTACGGCTTCAGCGCCCTGAACTTCCGCCGTGGACACGTAAACTTGACACCCAGCTCAGCTTGTTCTTGTGGAAACCCACGGGAAGACGCTTCGCACTTTTTCTTTCACTGTCCTTATTACGAAACAATCCGGCCTAACCCTTTGAATATATCTATCTCTGGACATATCTATAGAAAAACTGTTAAAAGGTGATGAATTAAAATCTACTAACGCCAACTCACATGTAATGAAATTAGCTATGTAGTGTATAAAAGCCAGTGATAGGTTTTGTTTATATCACTTACCTAAGAATTGCTCTCTCCATGTCGAAACACTGTGATGACTCTCAGACTTCTCCTCCTTTTGTTTCTATTCCGTTCTTCTCTTTTTTATCTTGTATCCTGTACTTCGGACAGGATAGGGAAAAAGGGACTAGTAAGTTTTTAGAACTTGTTCCCAATACCGTTGTGTACTACGCCATAAAATATGTTCAGTTCAAGCAGTAATTACGTGTGTGTGTACCCATATGCATTAATTACGCGTGTGTGTACACAAGCAAACAAAACACCTGAGGAATCGTTGGATGCAGACAGGATAGAGGGTTGTATCTCACTTGGGAAGTTATATGGAGTAACCATAATGCTGGCCTCCGTGGTATAAGTGAAGTGGTCATGAGTACAGCGCAAAAAACCCATTCAACAACAACTTATATATATATATATATATATATATATATATATATATATATATATATATATATATATTGTGTTGTTATGTTATGTTTATTATGTTATAATAAATGAATTTTGTGTGAGTACAGTGTGTACAGTCTGTTAGTGTTACATGCAAGTGTATTCAGGCCATTGTTTAAGGGTTTGGCAGGATTGCAAAGTGTAAAAATGTAAAACCAAAATGTATATCATGTTTATGTTTGAAAGAAAGTCATTGCTCCAAATAGCATCTGTTGTTGGTTTTGTTGTGTTTGCTGTGAAAGGGCTTTGTTTTTAAGTCTGCTTATAAACTACAAACCTCAAAGTGGCTGTCATGGTAACCCTCACAGTTGAAGGTGTTAGTTGTTCCACAGTGCAAATGTTGACAAATTCATTAATGTTGTCATAATCATATTTTAATTTTATGTCCGTAATATTAACATAACTCATATTTAGCACGTCTTCAGATATAAACAACAAAATCATATTCAATAAATTTATTAACCATCCATCATATACTCATTTGCAAGATGATGCAAATATGATATGTACCACATACGTACCACATAAGCACCACATAAGTACCCATAAGCTCCACATGAAAACTTTTCAGATGTCCTTTCCTCCTAAAAAAAAAAAATATTTATTGTCTGGAAGTCGTGAAAAATTAGAAGTGTGTTTTGTCAGTGCAGATCTGTCAAAAATAGAACGGCCTGAAATCACGATTTAGAGCGAGATTTACACACCTATATGTTATAGTGTAGATACGACCGGTTTGTAGAAATATAACGTTGAGAACTGGGATTTGGAATTTGGTGAACTATATTCCAGGTTAATTTACCTTGACCAGGGCTTCTACACTTTAAATTGCGCTAGTTTACTCCTTTTTCAGAAGAACAGTAATTTTTTGCGATCGAGTTGGGGGAGGGGAGGTGGGTGCTCCGTGGCGAAGTGAAAGAAGCCTTCTGGCAATGTGTTCGCCGTGAATTCCAACTCCAGTTCCGGCTGGCTCCCTCTCTGGTCGTTCGTAGGAAGATCAACCAGCAGCCCGTGCATGGTCGTGGGTTGCCCAAAGGATCTGTTCGGTTTCCTCTAGGTGTGTCCAGGTGTGAAGAAAAGCAGTGACAGGCACAAAGGAAGACACTCATCTACAGCTACTCCATTCAGGATACCCGACACTGTCTCTAAGGTGCATTGCTCCGTGTTGGATTCAATCTGCAGTGGGAAACGATAGAGCGCATCAGCAACAACATTCTGTCTACCAGGGCAATACTTCAGCTCACAACAAGTCTGTAAGTTGTACAACCCTCTAGTGTCCTGTTGCGTTCAGGCTGACACTGGTTGTTAACGGATTTCTATCCGTATACACAGTGAACTTTCCAGCATAATGCAGATAGTTTCTTAAACGTTTCTGTTATAGCCCATTTTAGAGCTGAAGACTCTGGCTGGAGTGCAGATGACTTCCGTTGACAGAGTTCTGGAGCCATAGTTAATGATCCATCTTGCCATTTTCCATGTGATAGACCTTCCATGTGCCTAGGTCATCTTTGGAGGGGTCTGTGTACAAAAGGAACCGCTCATTGAAATGCGGATAGCTTTTTAACAAAAATCAACCAATATGTAAATTTTTTGATGGTTGAACTCCGTCTGTACAAAAGGCTGACTCGAAGGGACTTCCGAAGATTTAGCTTTCTTGCCTTTTGGTGTTGATTTTCCGTCGATTGTTGGTAAATCCCGACCGAGTGTTCCGAATCTCTGGGACTCTGCTTTATGATTGTTTCTAATTCCACCTCCGACGACCATGGAGGTCCTCAGATTTAGTTCATTGAATTTCGTCATTACTTGTTTTGGTGTTTAATAAATCCTGTCACAGTTACATTAATGCCAGTGGCATCAAAGCCTTCTCAGCTCCACTACATACAGGTTACAATTTTGGGATGTCTCTTTGTTTAAAAAGTTACTTGAATTTCTCATTAATAATATCTTTGTTAAATTTGGGGAAATCATTTATGAACAGCGTATAGGTATTCCGATGGGTACAAATTGTGTCTCACTTTTGACAAACCTATACGCGTTCTTGTATGAATATATGCAGGAGTTATTAACAGTAATCATCAGGCTCGGTGTTTTCGATCCTTCGTTGAAACTACAGATTCTACAGATGATACATGTTATCTGGATTTGTACCTATTCAAAGACGACGATGGTTTCCTTTCACTCCGACTTTACGGACAAGAGGGATAGTTTCCATTTAGATATTGTGAATTATCCCTACTTGCTGGTACTACTGGTGTACGACTGTCGGTTTCGATGCCAACATCCTCTGCTGGCCCCTTAATATTCACGTAACATTTGTTCCGAAATGCTGATGTGGGTTTTCAAAACGCAGTGGTCCGAGGTTATTACATTAAAACCAATTAATTCAGGTACAGGGCAGGGTAATAATACTGTTTTAGTTTCTGTGTGTTTTATTGTATTTGTTGCACTCTGACAATCCTCCATGAAATGGATAAATCAAGGAATCAGTTGACTATAGTGCGGGCACCGCTACAACTCTAGATCAGTTGACTATAGAGCGGGCACCGTTACAACTCCAGATCTGTAGGTGACGTTGATTCTAAGGTTACTAAGAGTTACTAACTGCACGTAAATTTCTCACATTACACACAAGGAATCAAACCTGCCAGCACTATTAATAAAAAGGCTGCGGTTGGAAGATGTCAGTGCAGTGTTGGCAATTGAATGAACAGCAGCTAGAATAAAAATAAATTTAAAACTTTAGCTAAAAATGGAAATGATTCCTAACACTGAAGCAAGCAAAATATATACGGTTCTGTATTGGAAGGAATCTTGTGTAAACAAATGAGAAGTGCAGAAATGAGCAGAATGAATCAGTTTGGAAAGTTGTATTTGGCTGAGTAGGATATAAAAGTCTGTCAACTTTCAATCGAATCGAATTTGGCTGCGGTGAATCCGTATTCGTGGGTTTTTTTGTCATATTTGTGACTTAAAGCAACAATAGCGACTTGTGCCAATTAATAGAGTTAGAGGTGGTTATATACACACGTCCTGGGCCAGGAACATTTTTAGGCCTAATTTTTAGCGTTGTAGTGGAAACGCCTTTCATAAAATAGATGATAAACTGAAGTTGTATTCTGGTTGATGTGATTAACTCCCCTAGAATAAGGTAGAGAGAACAGAAGAGACCGACAGATATGTCAGCAAGTGTACTGTCTCGTTTCCTAATATGTTTTAAATCATTAACGTTGGAAGATTCATCTGCGAATAAAATTAGCCGACAACATATCATTTCGAGTAATTCCAGACGTTTCATTAATAGCAATTAGTATCACTCGCATTCGTTACCTAATTTGGGGTCACCCATGGTGTTGGAGGCGGTATCAGTTGTTACGTTTTCAGGATTTACATGAGTAGTTAGAATAAAACCACATCTGAGATAAAGTGACAAGAAGCCCGATTTTACCCGTTACGTGTGATCCCTGCCCTGGGTTTACTTTCTTTGCTGTGGTCTTTTATTCCTAAGATATTTTATTTCCTGAAACAGGGAATCACTCATAGTATCAGAATTTTTCTTCGGCACGTCTTTCATTCCCCCATTTTACATTGTCTTTGAGTTTGTCGAAGTCAAACGATTTGCTGTTCTTCAATTTTTCTAAAGCATGAGGCAAAGTGGGACTTTAAAAGATAGATTACTATGTATAATGTTATTATTTGAAAATATAACATTACCAGCATATGTATTGTGGGCATATTTCCCGTAGATGCATCACAGCATTTAAGTCATCACTTACTAAAATATTACTGACAAATTCATCAACCCAAATGGTATTCTAACTATTTGCATTTTTGCAGATAATCTATGAGAGCTGCCTTTTTGTGTCGTTGTTGGTTCACTAAACCCCTTGATATCGATCCAGGTAGTATGAGCGTTAGAGCTGCAATAATTTCCTGGATGTGTGACCAGGTGCCAATTACCACACTGACGTCACTGGTTTAGAGTGACCTCGGGACTCCCCAGTTGTGATGTCAGGCTGACAGGGTCTTTCAGTGCTGTTCTCGTATTTATAACGTGTGCAATCTTACTGAACCGTATTGTCGGTTGAAGTGGCTTATTTCTTACTTTTTATTTTTTCACTTTTCATTTCTTATTAATAAAAAGGGGAGGGGATGTCAAGTGATCTTGAGGCTTGCTATTGGCGCCTACTTTATGTTACTGTTCCCCTCTGATAGGCTACAACAGGAAGGTCCAAGTTTTTTCAGAGCTTGGACAACGGGTTTAGACATTCATGCATCACGCTGAATGTCATCTATCGGGTTCTTGCACGTGTGCGCAGTAGGTACCATAAGGCCTAAATTAATTATCTCAGTTGGGTTTGGATCGGCAACCAAAGCCGAAATGTGATGCTTCCTCTGAAATAGGTTTATTAACAGAATTCACAGTTCAGTTCTAGCGCTTGTGAGCGAGAGCAGCCGCACGTTCACGACAGTGAGCTTAAACTTTTTAGATACTTTAACGGCTGGAGTGCTTATTCCCGGGCCTGTTTCGCAAAACTCCCGGAATTTAAGGTCGGCGAAATGTCATCAAGAGAGTTGTTTTTGTGATTTGTCAGTTTTATTTCCTTGTCCTGAATGAAACGATTTATTTCTGTTTTTCTTCAATCAATAAGTATAGCCTCAAAGCATTTTGAATGCTAAATTTGCTTCCCTAGAGACCCCAGAGCGTGATTAAGCATTGGTTTGCTAACTTTTAAAGTCAAGTCAAAAAACTAGCTTGTAGCTATATGGATGTATTTTCTTTGCCTAACAGTCTTATCTGGATCTGGACCATGGCCTCCTTTAACGTGTGACTTCAATTTCGACACTTTCAGCTATCCATTTGTGTATAACAATATTCTAGAAAGTTTCGCCTACTTGGATGCGCTTTTCGTTTACTAAGACCGAATTTTTGCTCGTTTTTAAAATCCAAGTCAAAAAAAACTAGCCTGCAGCTAAATGGATATAGTTTTATTTTACCAAGCGGTAAATCTTACATCGGATATTTCAGCCTTCGTGAGAAAACAAAAGCGGCTGAGGCTGTAAGTGAAGGTTTCATCATCAAACGTGCTCATTCAAACTTTGCCAAATTTTGTGAAACAGACCAGCTAGTATTACAACCTCTGATGATAGAGAAGAGCATTGAATGTAGGCATCTGACTCCCCCCTACTGCGTGGCTAGGGACTGTGTAAATATGACAAACATGTGTAAAATATATATATATATATATATATGAGAAACTTTAGTATCGTACCTTTTGCGGCTCAAAGCATGATAGTTTTGTATATTAAAATAATGGATTTCAAGGTTGTGGACTATGTACTAGATTTCATGCCTCGGTTATTGCTGCAGTGTTTTATATTACACACCTGTGAATGTCCAACATTATTGGAAACTGCCAACTATTTCTACTTTGATGTGTCTACATATCTTCCATTAAAATTAGATGTGATATTAAGAGACAGTTATGATACTTTTATTAATGAATATGTCCCTTGTGGGGGTGAATTTGGATATCATTTTATGGTTGATGGACTGAAGCGAAATTTGGACACTTCGCCTACTACTACTTTGACAAATATACCAGTCCATTAGCCTAGTTAAACGGTTAGTATCAGCCCTGGTTAAAGTTAGCCCTTGCACTATTTCGGAAATTGTTAATCCGGTTTGCCAGTGTAACATTCAGGGCGGACTAAAGCTCGGCACACAGGAGAGCTTAAGGCGCGACTCAACCAGTCGTACGCAGCTGGTCCCAGTAGGCGAGGGAAATACGATTTTGGATTAAAACAGCATACACTTAACGACCCAGCAGTCGGTTTCAGTTGAGTTGTGTCTTAAGGTACCGTGTATAGCTAGCTTTCCACCCGTCCTATAGAATTTAATTCAGAGTCATATATCCATGGCCTCGTAAGCTGGCAAAGAATATCTGCGTCTCAACAACGACAGTATGCGCCTAGGATATCTCCCAAATCATGATAAATTTGATGCTGGAGTAAGGCCAAATAACTAACGAATTTACTGAAAGTCTGTTGCCCAGCTATTTATTCGCAAATGAGCTTTTACCCAAAGAATTTCATCGCATTGAAGCAACGGCGTTTCGTCGTGCCAGAAGAAAAGGCTTCGGGGATAGATTCCGTAGCTATTTGGCTTTACTCTGGCACCAAATTTCTGATGGCTTGTGCAATATCCTGGGCACATACTGTCGTTGTTTAGAGGTAGATATTCTTCGCTCAGCCATCGTAGACAAAGGTATATTACTCTGAATTAGAACACAGTTGGAGTCGTATTCTGTTGGACTAGGTTTAGACATGTATAACTAGCTTCAATGCCCTATATATGTACAACGACGCAAGCATATAAATGACTGCTGGGAGGTGGGATATATGTACCTCTGGACACCTGAATGATCGGATTACTAACACCTACAAACCTAGCTAATCGTGAGAAAAGCCTCCTAGGACTCAGAGAGACATTTGAAATTTGCTGCACCCTTGATTTGTCACGTTTGTTTACATGAGACTCCTTATAAACCCTGGGTGGAGTGAATAGGACAAACACGGGAAATCTAGGTAACCTACCAGCTGGCTGACGCTCGACAGAAAGCAGAAAAAACAGGGGGCCATGAACACTAGTACACTAAAGGGTTAGACACACGTCCCTAACTGCAGCAACTAACTAACTATCCCTAACTAACGCTGTGGTGCTTGAGTAGCACTGTCCACTGCGGTGCAGCACGCCACGGTTATGCTTCGTTGCATCGGTAATGGAGAACTAGTGACGTAATGCTGGAGATTTCCGAGTGACGTAACTCGGGGGAATTCCGTGTGACATATTGCTGAGGATGCACCTGACTGAAGCGCTAACGTTGACAACATGTCTCAAAACATGTGTCTATTTTTAGATACCATTATACAGGTCTACCTGAACATGGTATTGGATGCACAAAAATACGCAGCACATTACAAGAAGATGTATATATACATTCTAAAGACAAGAAAAATTGTAAAGTACGACGTAAAACCCAAGGGTACATACATACATGCCCTCCATGTTGTAATCTTCTTCCTGCATAAACCAGGATTCCGTTAGTGGGCTAAGCATCCCTCAGGCCGCGCTGAAAATACTGCCAATGTGGCATTTTACTGTGTTCGTGTTATTGTTTGTTAAATGTGATGACTACATAGTATTGTGATTAACTCTAGAGTGGTGATATCTAAAATGTTACATTTGTAATCAGTTCATTTTTATAAACTAATTAACCTCAAGACAGGGTGCGGGAGAGAGGCGTGTACATTGGTACTCTTTAAGCGCTTACGTGATCTCTCAGAATAAGACCGTAGCTTAGGTAAGTTGACAAGAGGCTGCATTTCAAGGGTTACGTGTGAGCATTTGTCAACTATTAGTCACCTCTATGTTGTAATCTTGCAAATAATCTGTCTGTCGCCGATGGTCTGGTGTTACTCTTTGTGCAATAGTCTTTGATATTGTATTCCTGCATAAACCGGGATTCTCCTGGTGGACTAATATTCCTCGAGGCCTGGTTCATTGCCATTGATTTCATGTTATTCTGTGCATGTATTGGATGTGATGACAGCACAGCATTTTGAGTAATTCCTGACCTTTGGCGTGTAGCCAAATGCAATTAAGATCACTTCATATTTTCAGCTAATTCTGCTAAAACCATGGGACAAGGGGTAGTATAAGTTACTTCTGAAACTCTTAGATGAACAGTTAGAATAAAACCCTAGCAGAGGTAAATTGAGAAGGGGCTGCATTTCACTGGTAATTCTGCTAAAACCATGGGACAAGGGGTAGTATAAGTTACTTCTCAAACTCTTAGATGAACAGTTAGAATAAAACCCTAGCAGAGGTAAATTGAGAAGGGGCTGCATTTCACTGGTAACGTGTCACCATTTGGCAAATATCACACTGACGTCACTGCTCTGATTTGACTGTCAATGTTGTGGACAATACGGTCAACCTTCGCCATCACAGAATAATTTTCACTTACGTAAAATCTGAACGTACTACAAGTCGTTTCTTTAAAAAAACCTCAAGAATATTTGACTTATACGACGGCACCCAGCATTATGGTAGGAGGAAACAACTCCCAGATAAAAAATTCTCTCCAGTTTACATTTTTTCGCGTACATCAGGTTTTCTAGGTTCTTACAAAATAACGTTTAAGGCTGTGCCATCTTTGGGTGTTGATTTCATGGATTTTACCTGGGACTAAAATTCTAAACGACCCACCAGCAAATAACAGCATGGACGATGCAGCGAATAGCTTAATCTAGACAGATACAAAGCTGCTGAGGCCGAAGGATAGAGCCTTTCTCAGCGCCCTGAAGGTGTGGTAGCTAGCAAAAGAGGCCGGACAGTCTTCTTTGAACAGCAGAATTGTGCCGTTATAAAAACTGAGAGCATCTTGGTACTTCCCATCGAATCCAGCGTTTTTGGAGACAGGAGACCCGCGCGCAATTTGTAATATATACAGGTCTTTGGCGGTCCAGAGAGGACCTGCTATGGCGCCTATTAGCGCAGACGCGGGAATCAACGTCATCCACATCGGATAAAAGTTGGCGGCGACGTACACAGCGACGCACGCTTAGGCGAATACAACAGTCCATTGCGGCGCCAGGAGTCGCACTTTTGCTGGCGCCATCATGGCGAAGATGAAGTAATGACCGTAAAGACAAGCCGAGATTAATAGTCGGAATTCCGATTCGATGTTCAGGCTGCTTTGTAAGCTCTCTACGATAGAGTAAGCCGACATCTGTGAGAAATTAAAAAAAGACAACATTTCTGAGTTGAATGGTGAAGCGGGTGAAGTTTCGCCATGCAGACGTGGGCTTATGAGGTGATACATCGATTTCTCATGGGTGGGATGTGCAGATATGGTCAGACATGTTTCCGTTTCTCGTTCCTCGATCAGCAAGGCAATCTGTGTGAAGAAATCCACGAGTGACCAGCAACAAGATAAGTATTCCACTGATTGCCTTCGATAACTGTGTTTTAATTTTCCCATGCTACATGTGGGCTCTTTGGGATAGTGCACGCGTTACAGGTGGGCAATTTTAGACTATAACGTAGAGTAAAACCGTAGTCAAGACAAGTCAACAACAATTGACATGTTTGTGTGAGTTTGCAAAATAATTTCATGTGCTAAAATACGTTGACTTATTTCAATTTTTTTCTCATTTCAATAAGAAAAGCTTCAAAAAGAAGACAAAAAATACTCCTCCTAAGTCCAAATGTGCCTCTCTTTAGGATAACTTTTAAAATGAATTTTCATAGCAGAAAATGGCAGAAAACGGCTTCGACAAATATGATAGCCGACTACCCCAGTTAGCCAAATGGCGGTACCGTGTGGCAGAATTTCTCTCACTTTTGATTGGTTAGTCATGCCAGTGCCAGGATTCGCCTTCTTCTTGCCATTTCATTGTTACATGCTATTTCACGACAAACATGTAGACACTGATTTTGGCTGGGTGGTGTGTGCACACAGGGAAGGATTGTTGTCTTGTTTTTTAAAACGTTCTCTTCTAAAGAGAGTTGTTTGGGGCAATTCTTGATGAAAAATTTCAGGTTGAATTTTTCGTGGTATATAAAAAAGAAATGCCTGTCTGATGGGAATGAAAGGTGGTCAACATTCCGCATCACCGACGCCATCTCATATAATATGTCATAATTTGCCTAAGCGTCTGCGGCAATTAGACAAAAATGTAACTCGTTAACGATTTCATTGACCGTATGTGACTGTGACGAACTATGTACTGTCAACATCTACTACATGCATACACCAGTGTGAAGACCCGTTTGAAGCTATGTTTATATTTTTTTTCCTAATGCCAACGTTGTCCATGATAGAAAACGTCCATGTTTTGCAAAATTATATTTCTTTCCTGATTTGCACCATGGTATGATTCCTAGCACTTGCATGTGGACATCGTAAGATTTCCCTTTTCGAGTACATGGTTAGGAGAGCCACCATCCTGACGTTGTCAAGTGGGCAGGGCAGGTACATTTATCGCATGCATTTCTTCTTGTATATTAGTACGCACCAGGGCTCACTGTAATACATATTGCCAAGACACGCCTGTCTTTAGGACGATTGGGCGGTGGGGCGATTGGAGGATGGAGTGAATTCCCCTTAATCCGGGGCTGGGGGCCGTATGTTCATCGTGTTGAGTGTGATGGCCACGTTAGATATATGAACAGTTGTAATCAAAGAGCAGCTGAGATACATATCTCATATCTCATACCTTCTACCGACGCGGCACAAATATATGCTTGGCTATGGCAGTGTTAGGACTGATAAGATATAGAAACCTAGTTATGCGGTCAAAACCACACTCATGTGCACTAGTTGTCAAGTAGGCCCTGGGAATCAGGGTAACTGGGTAAGTTACAAAAACATAGGAACGCTCCACACTGGAGGACTATGAGACGTTACACAAATACGTCGGGTGAGGTCGCCAAGGTCACACTTTCTTGCATGACGATGGGGAAGTCTGTGGGACGTGACGTAGGGAATACAGGTCGCCAAGGTAGAGCTGACGTCCACGCCATTTCTCAACCAGAATACTTAAATTTATTTATTTATCTGATTGGTGTTTTACACCGTGCTCAACAATATATCACTTATACGACGGCGGCCAGTGGGAGAAAACCTACGACCCTCGGCAGGTTGCTGGCAGACCTTCCCACGTACGGCCAGAGAGGAAGCCAGCATGAGCTGGACTTGAACTCACAACGACCGCATTGGTGGGAGGCTTCGGGTCATCGCGCTGCGCTAGCGCGCTAACCGACTGAGCCACGGAGGTGTCCAGAATACTTAAAGGACTTCTGTTGAGATAAAAATTGGCGCCCTGACCTGAGTAAAGTGAAGGAACAACAAAGACAACCGGATAACTTACGGACACAGCAGCAGTTATGCTGGAAGGGCGAAGGACTTGTTTAAAAGACGGCTAGTTGTTTTTTTTTTCTTCGTTTTCGCTACTTTTTCAGCTCTATCCGTACAGGATATTTCTTACACAATTATTAAAGAAAGCTGATGAGGCAATTTTCGATAACAGTGAAACAAAATGTTGATTGGACTGCAAATTTTGGGCGAAATTTCGATCGGCTACGGTGTTTTACCTCTTGATAAACTTTGCCTCATCTGTTTGTTTCAAAAATATGCCTGAAAGTTCATTCCACGGTTATGGTGCTGTTGGATAAAATATATACCCCAAATCTGGTCCCTTGTATTAAATCTATGTATTTTGTTTTGTTAAACGTGATGGAATCACAGCTATTCTAGATATGCCAATTAATATCGATGCGATACTGTCTTATATATTGGGCTCTTATTGGATGATATGTAAAACACCCACGAATTTTGGTCCCTTTGCATTGTTTTCGTGTGTTCTGTTTTATTAAATATAATGAAAATACAGACATTCTAGACCAGTGATGTCTAATGGCAAATAAACATGACTGCGTCGTCGTTTACCTTACTCTTCGTAAGCTAGGGAAAGCTAAGTTGTTGCTCTTACAGCATTTATGTGAACTGTTTAATAGACTGAAACCCTAACTGACGCAAATTGCCTGTTTTCTTCTGGTTTTACTTTCTCTTCCGTAGTTTTATTTCTGTTAAGTTGATAGCAACTGTTGATAAAGGCATCATGTTGATGTAATAGGCATGAATTCGGATGCCGCACCTAGCGTTAAGCGGAATTAGAGTCAAAGCAACTTCCACAACTGTGAAAACGATCGCCCGAAGTGTTCAACGATGTGCCTATATTTACCAATTAGAGTGTCCTACTGATTGCAGAAATGAAAAAACTTAGAGGAAAGATGTTTCACAGAGTATCATTGACAAACCGGACGTTTTATGGAATTAAAAGAGTGTGATGTAGGTTGCAATCATCACCGTTTAAAAAGCATCTAAAAATGGTACAAGGCGATACATGCACACATAATACGCAGGCCTTTTGGCATGTGACTATCCAAATATGGCTAATTTAAATTTTCAGAAATGAATCTGTTGTTTTTGTCATTAAGACTTTGTGTTTCATGGGACCACTTCTTTGTTTTTTAGAGACTTGTGATGTATATTGCTATACAA